>JAUCBJ010009100.1:0-13053 GCA_032718475.1 Nemertoderma westbladi | reverse complement strand
ATAGATTTACTATATCTAACTAATAGATTTACTATATCTAACTCATAGATTTACTATATCTAACTCATAGATTTACTATATCTAACTCATAGATTTACTATATCTAACTCATAGATTTACTATATCTAACTAATAGATTTACTATATCTAACTCATAGATTTGCTATATCTAACTCTTAGATTTACTATATCTAACTAATAGATTTACTATATCTAACTCATAGATTTGCTATATCTAACTCTTAGATTTACTATATCTAACTAATAGATTTACTATATCTAACTCATAGATTTACTATATCTAACTCATAGATTTACTATATCTAACTCATAGATTTACTATATCTAACTCATAGATTTACTATATCTAACTCATAGATTTACTATATCTAACTCATAGATTTACTATATCTAACTAATAGATTTACTATATCTAACTCATAGATTTACTATATCTAACTCATAGATTTACTATATCTAACTCATAGATTTACTATATCTAACTCATAGATTTACTATATCTAACTAATAGATTTACTATATCTAACTCATAGATTTGCTATATCTAACTCTTAGATTTACTATATCTAACTAATAGATTTACTATATCTAACTCATAGATTTGCTATATCTAACTCTTAGATTTACTATATCTAACTAATAGATTTACTATATCTAACTCATAGATTTACTATATCTAACTAATAGATTTACTATATCTAACTCATAGATTTGCTATATCTAACTCTTAGATTTACTATATCTAACTAATAGATTTACTATATCTAACTCATAGATTTACTATATCTAACTCATAGATTTACTATATCTAACTCATAGATTTACTAGATCTAACTCATAGATTTACTATATCTAACTCTTAGATTTACTATATCTAACTAATAGATTTACTATATCTAACTCATAGATTTGCTATATCTAACTCTTAGATTTACTATATCTAACTGATAGATTTACTATATCTAACTCATAGATTTACTATATCTAAGTCATAGATTTACTATATCTAACTCTTAGATTTACTATATCTAACTCATAGATTTACCATATATAACTAATAGATTTACTATATCTAACTAATATATTTACTATATCTAACTCATAGATTTACTATATCTAACTCATAGATTTACTATATCTAACTCTTAGATTTACAATATCTAACTCATAGATTTACTATATCTAACTCTTAGATTTACTATATCTAACTCATAGATTTACTATATCTAACTCTTAGATTTACTATATCTAACTCTTAGATTTACTATATCTAACTCTTAGATTTACTATATCTAACTAATAGATTTACTATATCTAACTAACAGATTTACTATATTTAACTCATAGATTTACTATATCTAACTCTTAGATTTACTATATCTAACTCATAGATTTACTATATCTAACTAATAGATTTACTATATCTAACTCATAGATTTACTATATCTAACTCATAGATTTACTATATCTAACTAATAGATTTACTATATCTAACTCATAGATTTACTATATCTAACTCATAGATTTACTATATCTAACTCATAGATTTACTATATCTAACTCATAGATTTACTATATCTAACTCATAGATTTACTATATCTAACTCTTAGATTTACTATATCTAACTCATAGATTTACTATATCTAACTCTTAGATTTACTATATCTAACTCATAGATTTACCATATCTAACTAATAGATTTAATATATCTAACTAATAGATTTACTATATCTAACTCATAGATTTACTATATCTAACTCATAGATTTACTATATCTAACTAATACATTTACTATATCTAACTCATAGATTTACTCTATCTAACTCATAGATTTACTATATCTAACTCTTAGATTTACTATATCTAACTCATAGATTTACTATATCTAACTCTTAGATTTACTATATCTAACTCATAGATTTACCATATCTAACTAATAGATTTACTATATCTAACTCATAGATTTACTATATCTAACTCATAGATTTGCTATATCTAACTCTTAGATTTACTATATCTAACTCATATATTTACTATATCTAACTCATAGATTTACTATATCTAACTCATAGATTTACTATATCTAATTCATAGATTTACTATATCTAACTCATAGATTTACTATATCTAACTCATAGATTTACTATATCTAACTAATAGATTTACTATATCTAACTCATAGATTTACTATATCTAACTCATAGATTTACTATATCTAACTCATAGATGTACTATATCTAACTCATAGATTTACTATATCTAACTAATAGATTTACTATATCTAACTCATAGATTTACTATATCTAACTCATAGATTTACTATATCTAACTCATAGATTTACTATATCTAACTCATAGATTTACTATATCTAACTCATAGATTTACTACATCTAACTCATAGATTTACTATATCTAACTAATAGATTTACTATATCTAACTCATAGATTTGCTATATCTAACTCTTAAATTTACTATATCTAACTAATAGATTTACTATATCTAACTCATAGATTTGCTATATCTAACTCTTAGATTTACTATATCTAACTAATAGATTTACTATATCTAACTCATAGATTTACTATATCTAACTCATAGATTTACTATATCTAACTCATAGATTTACTATATCTAACTCATAGATTTACTATATCTAACTCATAGATTTACTATATCTAACTCATAGATTTACTATATCTAACTAATAGATTTACTATATCTAACTCATAGATTTACTATATCTAACTCATAGATTTACTATATCTAACTCATAGATTTACTATATCTAACTCATAGATTTACTATATCTAACTAATAGATTTACTATATCTAACTCATAGATTTGCTATATCTAACTCTTAGATTTACTATATCTAACTAATAGATTTACTATATCTAACTCATAGATTTGCTATATCTAACTCTTAGATTTACTATATCTAACTAATAGATTTACTATATCTAACTCATAGATTTACTATATCTAACTAATAGATTTACTATATCTAACTCATAGATTTGCTATATCTAACTCTTAGATTTACTATATCTAACTAATAGATTTACTATATCTAACTCATAGATTTACTATATCTAACTCATAGATTTACTATATCTAACTCATAGATTTACTAGATCTAACTCATAGATTTACTATATCTAACTCTTAGATTTACTATATCTAACTAATAGATTTACTATATCTAACTCATAGATTTGCTATATCTAACTCTTAGATTTACTATATCTAACTGATAGATTTACTATATCTAACTCATAGATTTACTATATCTAAGTCATAGATTTACTATATCTAACTCTTAGATTTACTATATCTAACTCATAGATTTACCATATATAACTAATAGATTTACTATATCTAACTAATATATTTACTATATCTAACTCATAGATTTACTATATCTAACTCATAGATTTACTATATCTAACTCTTAGATTTACAATATCTAACTCATAGATTTACTATATCTAACTCTTAGATTTACTATATCTAACTCATAGATTTACTATATCTAACTCTTAGATTTACTATATCTAACTCTTAGATTTACTATATCTAACTCTTAGATTTACTATATCTAACTAATAGATTTACTATATCTAACTAACAGATTTACTATATTTAACTCATAGATTTACTATATCTAACTCTTAGATTTACTATATCTAACTCATAGATTTACTATATCTAACTAATAGATTTACTATATCTAACTCATAGATTTACTATATCTAACTCATAGATTTACTATATCTAACTCATAGATTTACTATATCTAACTCTTAGATTTACTATATCTAACTCATAGATTTACTATATCTAACTCTTAGATTTACTATATCTAACTCATAGATTTACCATATCTAACTAATAGATTTACTATATCTAACTAATAGATTTACTATATCTAACTCATAGATTTACTATATCTAACTCATAGATTTGCTATATCTAACTCTTAGATTTACTATATCTAACTAATAGATTTACTATATCTAACTCATAGATTTACTATATCTAACTCATAGATTTACTATATCTAACTCATAGATTTACTATATCTAACTCATAGATTTACTATATCTAACTCATAGATTTACTATATCTAACTCATAGATTTACTATATCTAACTAATAGATTTACTATATCTAACTCATAGATTTACTATATCTAACTCATAGATTTACTATATCTAACTCATAGATTTACTATATCTAACTCATAGATTTACTATATCTAACTAATAGATTTACTATATCTAACTCATAGATTTGCTATATCTAACTCTTAGATTTACTATATCTAACTAATAGATTTACTATATCTAACTCATAGATTTGCTATATCTAACTCTTAGATTTACTATATCTAACTAATAGATTTACTATATCTAACTCATAGATTTACTATATCTAACTCATAGATTTACTATATCTAACTCATAGATTTACTATATCTAACTCATAGATTTACTATATCTAACTCATAGATTTACTATATCTAACTCATAGATTTACTATATCTAACTAATAGATTTACTATATCTAACTCATAGATTTACTATATCTAACTCATAGATTTACTATATCTAACTCATAGATTTACTATATCTAACTCATAGATTTACTATATCTAACTAATAGATTTACTATATCTAACTCATAGATTTGCTATATCTAACTCTTAGATTTACTATATCTAACTAATAGATTTACTATATCTAACTCATAGATTTGCTATATCTAACTCTTAGATTTACTATATCTAACTAATAGATTTACTATATCTAACTCATAGATTTACTATATCTAACTAATAGATTTACTATATCTAACTCATAGATTTGCTATATCTAACTCTTAGATTTACTATATCTAACTAATAGATTTACTATATCTAACTCATAGATTTACTATATCTAACTCATAGATTTACTATATCTAACTCATAGATTTACTAGATCTAACTCATAGATTTACTATATCTAACTCTTAGATTTACTATATCTAACTAATAGATTTACTATATCTAACTCATAGATTTGCTATATCTAACTCTTAGATTTACTATATCTAACTGATAGATTTACTATATCTAACTCATAGATTTACTATATCTAAGTCATAGATTTACTATATCTAACTCTTAGATTTACTATATCTAACTCATAGATTTACCATATATAACTAATAGATTTACTATATCTAACTAATATATTTACTATATCTAACTCATAGATTTACTATATCTAACTCATAGATTTACTATATCTAACTCTTAGATTTACAATATCTAACTCATAGATTTACTATATCTAACTCTTAGATTTACTATATCTAACTCATAGATTTACTATATCTAACTCTTAGATTTACTATATCTAACTCTTAGATTTACTATATCTAACTCTTAGATTTACTATATCTAACTAATAGATTTACTATATCTAACTAACAGATTTACTATATTTAACTCATAGATTTACTATATCTAACTCTTAGATTTACTATATCTAACTCATAGATTTACTATATCTAACTAATAGATTTACTATATCTAACTCATAGATTTACTATATCTAACTCATAGATTTACTATATCTAACTCATAGATTTACTATATCTAACTCTTAGATTTACTATATCTAACTCATAGATTTACTATATCTAACTCTTAGATTTACTATATCTAACTCATAGATTTACCATATCTAACTAATAGATTTACTATATCTAACTAATAGATTTACTATATCTAACTCATAGATTTACTATATCTAACTTATAGATTTACTATATCTAACTAATACATTTACTATATCTAACTCATAGATTTACTATATCTAACTCATAGATTTACTATATCTAACTCTTAGATTTACTATATCTAACTCATAGATTTACCATATCTAACTAATAGATTTACTATATCTAACTAATATATTTACTATATGTTGCCGTTATCCCTACACCAGGGGGGAAAAACGCCGATGCTGGATACGTGACTTTACAGACCACAGAGTCCCGGCCAGTCACCGGATATTGAATTTGGAGAAGGAGGAATTTCTTAAATGCAGGATTGCGGTTGAGGAAAAGTCGCATTGGTTGGATATACTCTTTAATGTAACTTCCTACAGTTGAAACCTGATTGAGAATAATTTTGGGCTTCCCCAAATCAATATACACCAAATATTCACAATAATTATACACGACAATATAAGTCCCTACAGTATATTATTTAATTACCCACTGTTCGCTCAGATTTTAGCCTACCCAATGTTCCCCAGATTTTAGCCTACCTAATGTTCCCCAGTCCTGGTCTTAGTGCCGTAGTGTCGGTGTCGGTCGACCCTGTCGCGTGTCCGTTCCACCCCTCCCGAACCCCGAAGGGATCAATCATCGAGAACCAGCACGGCTTGGCTAGGAGTCTGTCGTGTCAGTGGACCCGTTCGCGCATCCGTCCCACCCCTCCCGAACCCCGAAGGGTTCGATCATCGAGAACCAGTACGGCTTAGCTAAGGGTCCGTCAGTTCATCGCAGAGACTCGACCACCTAGGCTTTCCGAGTCCTTATTCAGGCTCGTAGTCGCTTCGGCAGCCGAGAAACTGCTCCGAACAGTCGGTAGGCCAGTAGCGTCCAGTCCTTTGTCTTTCGACCCCGTCGCATGTCCGTCAAACCCCTCACGAACCCCAAAGGGAACGATCATCGAGAACCAGTACGGCTTAGCTCAGGGGTCTGTCGTCGGTTCCCGTCGCAAATCCCTGGTACAAGCAGCCGGCGTTCCGATGTCCTTTTCAGGCTCGTAATAACTGCTGTTGACCAGAGACCGCTAAGGGCAGTCCTCGTTAAACCCTTCCTCTGTAAGTCGGCCGCCCTTTCGCATGTCCGTCCCACCCCTCGCGAACCCCGAAGGGATCGGTCATCGAGAACCAGTACGGCTTAGGTAAGGGGGCTGTCGTTGCCCGTCGCGAATCCCTGACACAAGCAGTCAGCGTTCCGAGTTCTTTTCAGTCTCGTAATAGCTGCCGTTGACCAGAGACCGCTAAGGGCAGTCCTCGTCAAACCCATCTTGGCCAGCCCTTTCGCATGTCCGTCCCACCCCTCGCGAACCCCGAAGGGATCGGTCATCAAGAACCAGTACGGCTTAGCTCAGGGGGCAGTCGTTAGTCGGCCACCCTTTCGCATGTCCGTCCCAACCCTCGCGAACCCCGAAGGGATCGGTCATCGAGAACCAGTACGGCTTAGCTAAGGGGGCTGTCGTTTCCCGTCGCGAATCCCTGACACAAGCAGTCAGCGTTCCGAGTTCTTTTCAGTCTCGTAATAACTGCTGTTGGCCAGGGACCGCTAAGGGCAGTCCTTGTCCTTTAGGCCTGGCGCATTACCAAATCCACCCCTACAGGCAGCAGGAAGTTGGCCAGGGCCTAATAGTACTCAGGCTAACCTGAATACTGCTTAACTTTGCCTCCCACCCCTGGCCCTTATAACTATGAAATTATTCCCGTACCCTGTAAGTTGCCCCAAAGTTCGCCCATAAATCGCCCCCAGTTTATTGAATGTGCCCAAAACCCATGGTCCCGCACCCAGTAGTAATATCGGAATAATCAATTTTAAATAAATACAAAAAATATTAAACTCGCGTTATGAAAAGTTGAAATACCGCGAACAGTCCCCCCCAATGACCTTCGTGAGGTCTATCGGTAGATTGAGTTTGCGTAGGTCATTCCCAATATAAAAAACCCAAATTTAATATTGCATAGTCATAATTAATTTGGCCTAGAGTTTATAGATATATATGTGTATAAAAATAAATGTTCAATAAATGTTCCTGGAATATCCCGGTCCACTATGTCTTTCTCTGATACGCCTTTCGTCTCTTCGCCCGTCGACTCTCATCGATCGCTATGGCTGGTAGAGGAGCGTCAACATCCATCGTGAGCAACGCTTCGGCTTGTCTCCTGGCGGCTCTTCCTTTCGATGGCATCGGGATCATGTCGGTTCGTCTTTCCAACTCGGACTTGCGTGCCTCTAGGAACCACTCTCCGTCACCAAACTCCTCTTTATACGAGTATAATCGTCTAATGACTTCGAAAGGACCGAATAATCCGGCGCTCAGTAGCAGATCCACGTAATGGAAAGGTAGCGTGGCCGACGTGTGGAGGCGTTCCGGGAAGGAGAAATACCCGCACGCCATCTCCTGCGCGATATTCCGAGCGTTTCTCCTCACTTTAGTCTTCACGTGGTTGTTCGCGTAGGTTTCGAACATAACCAAATTTCCCATAGCAGTTACGTCTTTAGTGGGACATTTGATATAGCAGCGGGGGCTAGAGGAATGCCCACGGAAACCGCACGTGGTGCAGAGGTTGTATAGGATTGGACAGACGGAAACGTCGTGGCCCGATGTCGCACAGTATGGGCAATAGAGTATCCCGATGAGCTGGAGGCACGAATCGGTAACCCGATTCCTTCTACCGCGTGGGCACTGCTCCGAACCGCAGTTGCTGCAAACCTCCAATTGCATCTCTCGACCGGGGAATATCGGAATCGGGATGCCGACGTAATATTCGAGTCATCGGTCGCTCTTCTGAATATTCGCGGTGGCCGGTAGCCCGCGGAATGCTAGGCTTTTGCGTAGTAGGTCCTCGCTACGATAACCTTCTTTGTGTCCCGCTGTTCTCAACTCGGACGACCGTTTCTGGCGGTGGATCCATTCAGTTTGCTCGGCGTACCAACGGGTTAGTCGCATAGGGTCCTGAGGAATGGAGGGTGTAGTAGCCACCGCTGGTCGGCGAAGAGGTGCCGGGGTTTTTGACGGAGGGATACCGAGGAGATCGTCGGGGGTCGGCGCATCGCTGGGACCCTTCTCGACCAGTATCGCTGAGCGGGTCCGTTGGTTGCTGGTACTCGGAATCTCCGATGACCAGTCTTCGCCACCCGGGAAGGGATACGGGGATAACCGTTGGCATATGTCGCCGAAGTCGCTCAATGCAGATGTAGTGGCTACCTCCCTCGCAGGGCTACCGGAGCCGCATGGGGTGTAAGCACCTGCTTTCATCATCGGTTCGGCCGAGGCAACCCGTTTGGCGGCCGGTCCGTACGCGGCTCCCGGCTCGAGTTGTCGCTTCGGGGTGGATAATAGAACGCCCTCCTGTAGCCATATTTCTTCCCCTTCCGAGGAAATCAGAGGCTCCTCCACACCAAGAAGCTCGGTAATCGTGGGGATGTCGTAAGGTCCGCTCTCGTCCCAGGAATCGATAACGGCGGGCGTTTTCGATTCTCCCGGTGTAATGTTCTCGACCGCTTTGAACGCGTGGTTTATAACCTCGTTCCAGTCGTAGTCGACGAAGGAAAGGGGAACCGCCCTGATGAGGTTATCGAGAGTCTTACAGATAAACTTAGCGACGGTGTAGCACTCCATAACGACGTAGATATAGTTCCGTCGATCGGGATTCTCCCACCTTTGGTGTATCGTCCACTTCCGGTCAACGTCTTTCCATCGACCCTCTCTCTCGCTCTTTATTTCTAATTCCGGGTATCCACCATATATTTTATTATAATCCCGAAATTTCTGGGGTTTGAAGTCGATGCCACCATTCAGCACAGCGAGGTAGCCGATACCGGATTTTGTCGGTCTTACCTCCCGGAAACCTCGCATGAACTCGGCGAATCGTAACCAGGCTAATAGCGTTTGGGTGTCGACGCAATGGCTAAGGGCGTTGAGGTCGTCTCATCGGTTTCTTCCTAAAGGAGCGTTCGCGTAGTCGTTCCGGACGTCCGCCTTGATATCCGACCCGATTTTAATGACGTCGAAGTCGAAGAGGATCTTTTGGATTTCCGGAGGTAGCAACCAGATCGCTCCGGCTGCCTGCACTTCCTGCCTGGGTGTCGGGAATATTCGGCACACCAGTACCAAACCGTCCAGGGTTCCGAGGACGACGACTAAGGATCGACCGTATTCTTTCGCCCCGTACTTATCCTGGTAGTCGTCGCGGTTCTGGATAATCGATATGCGTTCCTCTCGAAGCGTTGCCGTACACTCCGACAGGTTTCCCCAGTGGGCGAGGTACGTACTCTTGTCGTCGACAAAACTTTGACATCTCGCCAACGTAATCGCTTTCGAGGTGGGTGTCGCGTTTCCCTCGTTGTCGTAGATCAAACATTGGGATTTGTAGACGCTTTGTCGGAATGTTTCCCAAAACGACGACTCGTCCCCTCCGGTTGCCTTTGCGTTCCGAGTTCTTTTCAGTCTCGTACTAGCATCGGCTAACCGGAGGGCTCGTAGATTCTTGGAATCCGGTCCCTCTCGCCCGGTGAATTTAACGACTCGCACGTTCTCATTTAGCAGGGTGCTCCAATTTGTATCAAAGTCAGGTGATCCGGGTTGCGAATATTCCAGTAGATCTATCGTGTTACGTAATTCGCCGATAATTTGGTGATTTGGGTCCATATTTACGATTATATCCGTTACAAATTAGATCAGTTAATTATAAGTCCAGAAAGTCTGAAACTATAGCGATTGCAGAATAATTCAGTTTATTTTTAGTTCAGTTTATTAATAACATTGCTATATAGACATCTATCATCTTATTGCTAATACATTCAGCATTTACAGTTACTATAACTATACATTAATATCCAACCAGTTTTTTATGACTTTTTTGTCCTTTTCTTTTTTCCAATTCCTTTCTTTAGACTTTTTATACCTTTTTTTTGTCTCTTTTCATTTCTCTTTATTATTTCATCTCATTTCATTTATTTCAACACATTTCAACACATTTAGTTCCACCATTTATTATCAATTTTGTTTATTTCCACACCATCATTGGGGTTATAGCCCCCCGGCTATCATCATTGTTATAAGCGAAGCACCAGGGTGCGCATCATTACATTTTCATCAGCATACGCGTCATCATTCGGTTTATAGTAGAGTTGTCTGAGTCTTTTCATCATTTCCAACTACATTCAATCATCTTCTTTGGTAAATTTTCGTTATGGAAGGGGTGTTACGCGGCAATCCGGGATCTACAGCTGGACTCGTTACACCGCCTACGCCCCAAACTGCACACGTAATGGACAATGAAGACGCTGGGAGTGAAGTCACGTGGATGCACCAGGGACCCACCAGAATAACACTCCCAACAACATAAAGCTCAGTCGACGAAGTCATGTGGGATGGGGTTATGCAACATTCTGGGATCTACAGCTGGACTCGTTACACCGCCTACGCCCCAAAATCCACGCAACGGTCCCACCAGAATAACGCGACTGAGAAACATAAAACCCCCTATTGTCGAAGTCATGTGGATGCACCATGGACCCACCAGAATAACGGGATAGAGGGGGTGTTGCGCGGCAATCCGGGATCTACAGCTGGACTCGTTACACCGCCTACGCCCCGAACTGCGCACGCAACGGACAACATAACATACTACAATGGATACAATGAATTCCACTTCAAATCTTTACCATTTCCAATAATCCAATATCGTTGGTCCCGATGACCAAAATCAGGGTAAACAATGCATAAACGACCCTGCGTCAGTCGAAACATCTGCAGGGTGACGCTGGACTCCACATAACACACGAGGAAACACAAATACCATTGCGTGGTTACAGTTGGTTTAAGGGGGGTCCATTTTCATCGTCGATAAATCACAGTTTAAAAGAGTTTGTCAACAGGATAAGAAGGGTTCAAACGCATTTATCATTGTCACCGATGTCTGCAGCAGGATCTTGAGTAGGGAACTTATCACCTCTCGTAGAGTCACCGCTATCATTGCCTTCAAGAAGGCACAGCCTCTGGATAGTGCGTTGGTAGTGGCCCGATGTCGTTCGTATCGTCACAGTCCTCGCAAGTCCGTCTTTGCTTGGGTGTATGGTCACGACCCACGCCACAGGCCAGTGAACGCGGTCTTTGAGATCTTCTTTTACTAGTACCATGTCGCCAACTGCGACGTTCCGGTAGGTGTTGTTCCATTTCCTCCTGGTCCGGAGGGTTATGAGGTACTCCTGGGCCCAGATTCTCCACCAATGCGCTGCCAATGCTTGGGCCTTCTTCCAATTTGTATGTCTCGCGATCTCGTTGGGAACCGGGAACATGGTCTCTGGGAGAACGTGGGTTTTGGGTCTCCCTAGTAGGTGGTTAGGAGTGAGGGACTCAACTGAGGCGTTCGCCATCCGGGTATTACGGCAGATTAGTCCATGCTCTCCCGTTAATGGTGTCAATGTTATCAACATCATTATTATCATCAACAACCTTCTTAGCCACCAAAGCATGGGCACGCGCCAATGTCCGTCTTTGAACGTGGCCTGATCAAAAATGTTGGTACAATATTGATCTTCCTCGGACGGATTCTCATCCTTCTCGGCAAACTCTCGGGTCTCCACATTAAAGCATCCGGTCATCTCCCGCTGGGTTCTCTCGGTTTCAAGGAAAAAATCCTCGTCCAGATCTGTAGCTGAGCAATAACCCACGGATGTTACATTTTCTTTAATCTGACATTTAGGAAGGTATGTATAGGTGTCAGTAGTTTCTTCCTTGATGCCGCAGAGGGTCCATCCCATTATTGTTCGTTCAGCGTAAAAGCCGTCATCCTTCTTTATGGATCGGGCGACATCTCCGGTTGGTATGTGTAATTCCGGTGTATCAAGTCCGATCAGTAGGGTGATGCGGTTTACGTCCAACTGCGGACACCTCAGATCTACATTGTCTCGGTCCAATTGTATGAGGGGGGCGTACTCGGCTGATTGTCGGAACCGCACTCGGAGGTCTGTGTGTACCAAGGCATTCTTGATGGTTAGCTTAACCGTTTCGTAGCCCTTCATTACTCCTTCCATCTGGAGTTGCACCTCCCCAGACTCTACCTCTCTGTTATCGGTGATGGTTTGTATGGGCCGTTTACAAGGTTCATATTCTAGGCCGAGTTGCTCGAGGAAATCCCGGTCGATGATGGTTCCGTCAGACCCGTTATCAAGGAACGCGAGCGTCGTCAGGGATTTGCCGACTCCTT
>JAUCBJ010009099.1:16121-80611 GCA_032718475.1 Nemertoderma westbladi | reverse complement strand
TCCCGTTCAACACATGTAATCAGCAGTGAGACAGGATAATTTCAGTTCAGTAGCTCGGGATTGGTCGAAATCAGAACTAACTCAACGCAGGGCTATGGGTAACTGGGGCAACCTTCCCAAGCCGGCTGTCCAATCGAACAGCTCAGATCCCTCCTAAAGGATTCCAACGCCTTGGAGGGGGGAACTGGTTAGCAAAGAAAACAAATCAGTCATATCCCAGAAAAACCTTTACAGTAGGTTTCAGAGTATTTTAGCGTATGGGGGAAAAACTGGGTTGCGGGGCGAAGGGCCAGTTACATCCCACAGAAGCTTTTACAACGCCAGCTCACAATTTTTCAGCCGCGCAATATCTGACAATATACAGCGCATGCCAGGTTGGAATTGGCTCTATCCTGAATCCGTACCAGTGATAATCTCCTCTCCCCTGTCAACATTTTTTATCAGAACGCTCCTAAAATTTTAACAGGCTTTGTTCAACCTATAGTGACCAACTTGGAAAACAAAAATTTCAATTTATTGCTAATACCGCTTCGCGCAGCACGTCACAAACTCACGAGTTCTTATATTTTTTGTAAAAAATCTAATTTTAAAATGAGCGACATTTATTCAATTTTCATTAAATATAACTGAAATTCGATATACAGACAGTCCAGCATAGGTACTTAATGATGTTAAAAAAATTTGTCATGAGAGATCGATTTTCCCTTCGTGCAGCACGTGAGAAAAAATATTGTCCCAATGTATATTTTTCATGAAGTACGCACTTCTCCTGCAGTCCTGACTGCCTGAGGTGGACTGCACACAACACAAATCATTTCTGTATTTCTGTAAAAGCATTTTGTAAAGCATTTCTGTATTTTAGTACCGGTACCGGCACCGGTACTGCTGTAGGCCTACTGTGTAGCCTACCATTTAAATACGGTACTGGTAGGCCTACCGGCTGACCGGTTGTTTTGGTTAGAAAATCCCGCCTCATCTGTAACCTGCTCCTTTGCCTGATTTGGTAAAGTGACCGTTTATTGTTTTGGTTAGAAAGGCCCGCCTCTGTAACCTGCTCCTTTCCTTCATTTTGTAAAGTGACTGTTTATTGTTTTGGTTAGAAAATCCCGCATCTGTAACCTGCTCCTTTCTCTCAATTGGTAATGTTATCGTTTATTGTTTTGGTTAGAAAATCCCGTCTCTGTAACCTGCTCCTTTCCCTCAATTAGTTAAATGATCGTTTATTGTTTTGGTTAGAAAATCCCGCCTCTGTAACCTGCTCCTTTCCCTGATTTGGTAAAGTGACTGTTTATTGTTTTGGTTAGAAAATCCGGCCTTAACCTTCTCCACAGGCATAGATAAATAGCCAGAATGGTAATTAAAAGTATAAGTCTTTCTCCACAGGCATAGATAAATAGCCAGAATGGTAAATAAAAGTATAAGTCTTCCGCCACAGGCATAGATAAATAGCCAGAATGGTAATTAAAAGCATAAGTGTTTCACCACGGGCATAGGGAAAATCGACAAAAAAATTGCCCCCACTGGTACGGATTCAGGTCATTACCTTGGAATTCATGCTGCAAAACTCGGACGCGTACCTGCGCGAATGACCGCAAACCAGATGCGCGTTGCGCGTTTGGGTGAGACAGGTGCGCGTTGCGCCTCAGCGCGCAGCTCTGCCTCTGATGCGCACCACAAATTAATTGAAATCACGAAAATACACAAAAAAATTTCGCTCGCTGCGCTCGCATTAGTTTCTCATTTCCAATTCTTCAAACAGTCAAATCGCTTCACCATAATACTGTAATACCGGCAACCGGAGCTGAATTTGTCTATTTATTTTAACTACAGTACTCTATTGTTGTATTGTTATTAGGTCTATGCTATGCCGATGTTACTTAGTAAACAGGTAAAGTCAGAAAGTAACAATGTATTATAAGTATGACTTAATTATAAGCCAACTGTATGTTTAAGCCTAATTGTTAGGTAGGCCTATACAAAGTATTATTGGCAGACTGGTACCTATTTCAATATTCGTTTTTTTTGAAATTACCGGTACATGTTTTGTTTGTAATCTAAAATAATATTTTCTGTTATAAAAGCAGTGAGCCCGATGGGCCACCATAGTAGTGGATTAAAAAAATATTTTTTAATATTAACAATTTTGATGTTGCAAAAATTACATTTATTATGTAAGCCTAGATTCAACGTACAGACAGACAGACGTAAAGATAAGCTTAAAACGCTCAAACTTGTAAAATAGGAATGTAAAATTGTTCTTATGAACTGTGCGATTTTTTGAGATATGCATGACATGAGCTGCGCGATTTTGTTTGGATTATGACATATGACAGTATGATGAGGTGCGCGACGAGCCAATTTCAGGTGCGCGGTGATTTCAAAACAACAAAGCGTACCTGCGCGCTCATGCATGAATTCCAACCTGGAGCGCATGGACTGAAAAAACGCGCACACCACGCTGAAAAACAATTCAATTCACACAAACATACGAATAAATAAATAAAAAAAAGTATTATTTATTAACGTAAAGAAATAAAAAAATAAATTTAAGCAATGCAAAATGAAAAAAAACGTGAGCTAAATTTTTCATTTTAACAATGTAAAATGAAAACGAAACGCGAGCGAAGCGAGTGAAATTTTTAATTTTTATATGTAACATGTAGGCCAGTAGGTCTAAAATGAAAAAAAAACGCGAGCGAAGCGAGCGAAATTTTTTTATTTTAAAAATGCAAAATGGAAAAGAAACGCGAGCGAAGCGAGTCAAATTTTTTATGGCTAATTATTTTTCTCATTAAATTGCAGTTTTGCACACACTTTATAACTTTTTTTACACCTCATCGGCTCATCCACGCACTTTGACTTTTAATATTTTGCACATATTACCGCGCACTTTTGGTGTTTTTCACACAATTCCGCGCACTTTTATTTCAATTCCGCGCGCTTTTACCGCGCACTATTTCAAAACCGCACACAACGCGTTGCGATTTTTGCACTCCATTTGCAGCCTGGTGCAGTTGGATTCATCAATAGACCAATTCCACCATTGCCACTATCATCTGCTGACGCGAGGGCGAGTCCCAACCGCCCCCCATGTCCTTAATCAGAACCTCATCAGTCTGTCCAGTCTGCATTCGGTGCTCTTGAACGCCCACTGCGCTAAGAGAAAGCTTATCTGCCAAGGCAGTCAGTTCACCTTGTCGCATCGTGGGGACCCGAGTGTTAGGGTGTTTACTGAGGCTATAGTCTAGTGACTTGCCTCAGATTCACCAATGGCTTTGTTGGCCGGGGTGGAACATGAGAGCCAGACTGGAATCCATACACTTTGCGCCGGATTAATCCGGCGCACTTTGCAATAAAAGCGCGCCAATGTGACGCGTGGCGCGCTCGAAAATCGTAAAGCGCGCCGACTTTGGCGCGTGGCGCGCTCGAAAATCGTAAAGCGCGCCGGCTTTCAGCTTTGGCGCTCCCAAAAATAAAAACCGGCGCCGATTTGTTAGTTTACAGGTTTAACAATTATGGAAGTGCCTTAAAAATAGCATTAGCTGTTTAAAAATTTCGGCTCGCTTCGCTCGCCTTTCTTTTTCTGTTGTATGGTTCAGTGGTTAGGCTACTGTTGTATACAGATATAGGGCAGCAGGGACTGGTACCGCAGTACTGACTGACATTGACAGATTGGTTACACTCCCTCAAAATTGAATTTGCCTTGGCGTGGCGCTCTTCAAAATTGTTTCAATGTGTGGTGCGCTTAAAAATTTAGTTGGTGCGGGGTTTCTTCGAAATTGCATCAGCGTGCTTAAAAATTTAGTTGGCGCAGGGTTTTTCTTCGAAATGGCATCGGCGCGCGGCGCGCATACAAATTGGTCGGCGCGCTATCCGGCGCACTTTTTGGATGGATTCCATACAGGCATGAGAGTAGCCTCCAACTCCAGAATCCCTCTCCCCCTCACAATATGGCCTCCCTGGTGACCCAGGGTTTGGGGCCAGAAAGGTCATCAGGAAAGGGACTCAAAGAATTGTTGGCTGCTCTCTCTCCAATAGGGGGTGAGACAGGCAGCCGGTCAGGAGATAACTGACGCCTGTGAGGCCGATTGTGTCCGGTAATTCCACTGGCCTCTAGTGGCCGGACCTCCGCATTACTAATGCTGTAATGTAATCCAGTGGGGGTTGGGGGGTGCTTTTTTGCCGAGTCAGCTCTCGGGGCAAATACCACACCCTGGTTTGCCATTCCACAGGGTGGGCGTCGCAGTGGAGTCAGATATGAGGCGCCATCACCAATATCTACTCTGGCGCACATGACCCACCATTGCTGCATTGGCTGTGCAGCTCATCTGCTGGGTCATGCCCTGTACCCCTGCTGCCAGGTGCAGGTCGCAGTGAAGTGTACTCAGTCAGAGTGGACATGAGAACATTCTACTCCCTGACTCCTGACCAGCCATTGGTAGATCACCATCTGCCGGGCCAGGCCATATACCGCCATTATTATTATTACAGCATTATTATTTACGAAATTGTATCATTTTGGTCACCATGAAAGGCTCCAAACACTGAAACAGTCAAATGCAGTTGTGAAACAGCCTGCTACCGGGTGCAATTGGAATTGCCTTGGCTGTAGGTCATAGGCCAGTACCGGTACTGCAGTAGGCTGATAGGTTACGTAGATCAATACAGCAATAGCTGAATAGAGAGCTGCAGAAGTACCGGCAACTGCGATATGAATTCACTGAGACTAAAACAACCGCTTCTAACAGCAACATGCAAAGTTTCTCTGCTACCGACAAGATATCATCGAACATTTGAACGAAAAAAGATAATCAATGAGGTCGAAATGTGGAACAAGGAGAAGTTTACGGGGCCGAGACCCCCGGACTCAGAATGGGCGGGTTTGGAGGCCCCGTCTGGTAACTGGAGGTTCGGACACTGGGTGGACGACGGACTCCCGCCCAGCATGCAGTTCAACTGGCAACGGTCCCAGGCCAACCCCATGCCGCTACATCGCTTTAAGGAATCTATGGAATACCGCTTCGAGCCCCATAAAGACATCACCCTGATCCTTCCAGGTCTCGTTCTGCTCGTATTTTTACTGATTACTGTGTGGGAGACTCGCTACGCTCGGTTCTACTGGCGCGCTCGTGATGTAGAGGCCGGGATACTCCCCGATCCCACAATTGAAGATCACCATTAGATAATATTTTAATATTAGCAACATGCTTAGATAACAACTATCTAAACCACGTAATATTTTTGTACCGGTAGTAAAATTATTGATTATTATTGAATAGCATAGGTCTAATTATATGTTATTATTAGCTGTACATATATTCTACAAACATAGTACAAACACAGTACACATATTGTTCTCTCTAATCAATGGCATAACGTTTATGGAGTTTTATTGGGCGTAATCAGGTAATGGGACTTTATATCAGAACTACAGACGTCACTTTTTTATATGGAAAACATACAGTTTTATTTTACTTGGCTGTTGTGACTTGGTTGTTGGGTGTTTTGTAGGTACTGACTGGGATATTGGTTTGTTTTAATGTTAGGGTTTGTTGGTCAGACACAAACCATAATTAAAGCAGTAATTTAACCCTAAGTCATGAGGCTCTAATGCAGTAATGAGACAAAATTTCTCAGATTAGAGCCTCATGATGATTTAGGGTTAGGGTTAAATTACTGCTTTAATTAAGGCTAGGGCCGCCACTCTCGTAATCTGGGAGGCCCACAAAGAGCTTTAAAAAGTGGCGCATCTAGTGTGATACCCCGGTAATGGATATACTAAATGGAGGACTGGACACAATAAAAATGCATCCCTCTCCAGGGGAAATTGGACGCAAATAACAGATGATTACTCTCAAAAATAAAACTGTAACCTGTTCTGTTGTGTTTAGTTTATTGTTTTGGTTAAAATATCGTTTTAATAACATTGGTTAAAATTTCCCTAAATTGAGAATGAATTTAACATTGAGGTGGAATTTGCGATTAATATGGGATTTGCGTCCAGTCCCCCCCCCCCCCCCCCCCCCACCTCCAGCCCCCAGTCCTCTCACTTTCGGAGAGATATTTTATAGTAATGTTGAACGAAAGGTAGCCTATGTTTACATTACCTGTGTCGGTTTACGTACGTGGATGTTTTTGTGAATGTCAGTATGCCTAGATATATGTTTCTAGTGACTAATTGTCATTTGCTTAATATTCTAATATACTAGTCCGCATACACATACGCCTAGATGTACGTATGTGCACATACGTTTTATGAACACATGCAATAAATATCTGTCAAGAAAAATATACCTGAAATTAGATTGAATTATAACACGACGGACTATATTATATAATCCGTTACTTAAGGTAATAATCGTTTCTCGTGTGACGGCCCAACCTAAAATAAAAGGTGTACAGTAATCACAAGTCATAATGTAATACATTATTAGCGGAATTTATTAGTACACAAACTTTATAGAGGGTAACCCTTACATAGATCTCTTAACAAATGTATTCTTGTTGTTTTACATATAAATATTACTTATTATATTTATGTTTGTTTTAGTTACAACTTACAAATATAAATTGAGGCCTGACGTTCAGTCCGTTCACATGTTATTTATATGCATAAGTTTAGATTAATAGCACAAGAGCTTTTAGAGAGCTTAAGATAATTTTATATGAAGTTCATGTTGTTCAATCTGTGGTCTTGAATGAATATTTATGTTGTACAATTTATTGGAGTTTCCCCTGAGGTCTTCAAGATGAATGATAACACAACACCGTGGCGATACCCTCCATACTCAAGGAGGTCCGAGATATAGGGGGAGGAATCTCCTTTTAGAAAGATCGATTCGTTTAAGAGCGAGACACAGACTGACATACCCATATGAAGTTCGGTGTGGTTTCCTACAACAGGGAGACACTTTTGCTTAATTTATCTTTATTATAGTGTTGTACGATGTTTCTCGGACTTCCTTAGATGTCCATAATTCAGAAACATGTTAGCAGAAGCCATGGATCACCGACGATAGGTGATATTGGAGGTTGTAGCTTGGAATTTGTTACAGAGCTTTGAAGGTGCCTCTAACTTTATTATTTTTGTTAAAAGCAAGAAGACCAAAGATGACCAGCGCAGTTAACCCTATTAGCACTGGGGTGTTTAGACCATTAGCAGCACTGGCGTGGGGCCGATTCGCCCACAACCCTCTCTATTTTAGTAATCGTATTTTAGTAATTTTAGTAATTAGGAAATTTGACTGTACGTAAAAAAACCCTCCCTCCCTTCCTAACCCTAAAAAATTAAAATTTCATAAGCCGGGTATCATATTTCATAATTTTCATGAAAAATAAAAGTAGTCCCAGGACCAAAGTTCCAAAGGGACCAAAGTTCAAATGTTTTGTTATTTTATAAACTAATAGTGTGGCTTTGTTGTCTTCCTCTAGTAGGTTTTTAAAGACGCTGAATCGAATGCGATTATATTCCATTCCCAAAAATTAAGCTTTATGCTACTTTTCATACATGTAAGAAGTGGGTGTGGCACTTCAAATTTTGAAAAATATGAGATCCGGAAAATACCACCATGTTTTGATTTCAGCGCATTTTTATATGTTTTCTGGACTGAAACAAGCGTAGTCAATTAGTCCTATTAAATACCATCCAGAACAACCAATAGGAAAGTGGTTTAACCCTCCTACCCGTATATCCGACGTGGGTTAACCCTCCTACCCCTCCATGGATTCAAACCTCCCACACTACTCCATTTTTTGAAAAATGCATTGTGTACGAAAAGTGCAGACCAGTGACGTAATCATCCATACCTAATTT
The DNA here is from genome assembly GCA_032718475.1 of Nemertoderma westbladi. Taxonomy (NCBI): domain Eukaryota; kingdom Metazoa; phylum Xenacoelomorpha; order Nemertodermatida; family Nemertodermatidae; genus Nemertoderma; species Nemertoderma westbladi. Next base: position 72,798 of record JAUCBJ010009099.1, on the reverse strand, counting down.
TGAAGCAGAATAATTTCTCCACCAGAAAAGTATCACATAATATTGGTGAATTGTCAAATCAATTAAATGGGAGTGATCCAAAACAGCGGTATCAGTTCTAGAAAACAAGTGGGAAAAGCATAATTTCCTCCATAGAAAAGTCAGCATGTAGGCTAGAGTTGGACTAAATAAAACAGTAGGTGCAGTTTTTAATTGTCTATCTAATGGTGTATCCATGAAACGCCAAAAATGTTGAGCATCGAAAAGTAGAGTAACTGAGACAGCAGTAGTTTTTTGCAAAAGATGCGCCATTAAATTTGGCTAATTCTCAAAAAAAATTAGGCAGATACATAATGTTGTTTGTTGTACAGTTTTACAGCAATTTTAAACAACAGAGGGGGGGGGGGGGGGGGGGGGGTGCGCCATTCTAACCCCCCCCCCCCCCCCCCCTCCCCGCCCGTGCTAATCGGGTTAATCGACAGAAATAACAACTTGGATGGATCTGTGGGGCATATTCACAACTCATATGGTGATGATTATTATATCTCTTTTATTCTCTTACTTAAACTTTCTTTTATAAAATAATAAAAATGTAGGCAGCTCAGTCGGGAGAGTCCAGACACAGCAGTTAATTGGTAGAGAATAAGCGTGAACGACTTCATGCCAGTTTTACTGCATAATCCTACATACTGTTGGTGTTGGCCTATACAAAAATATAGTGAAATAATAAAGTATATAATATACTAGAAAGCCAGCAAGCTGGCTTTAAACGAACCTGCCCCTCAAACCAGTACCGCAGTACCATGAGTGAGTGAAAATGAAAACACGAAAATTGCCATCAATTCAACGGTAGAAACACCAGCTGCTGGTACTCATGAGGGCCTAGTAAGCTACTACTATTTATTGAATGGATAGCCCAAACTGCAGAAAAGTATATTACTTGCCAAATTTATTACTATCTCACTCTAACCCAGACAGTAATCAAATATCAACTGTTATTTTGTATAATGTATTACCCTGTAAGCTGAATAGCTCTTCCCAGTGAATCCTATGGGAATATCATTGTAAGCACTGGGCCGTTCAAATGTTTTATAGGTTGATGATAATGAATGAGGAGGGACCCAACTAACACTACGTTTGTCTATGGACGCTCTCCTTATAGCCAGCTTGCTGGCTTTTCTAGTTGAATCATTATTCTGCAACCAATAATTTACTCTTTTAGACGAATTAGTGCGTTTTTTTGCCGGACTAACAAATTTTGGCGACGTTCTGTGCGAGATTGGCGATATTTGAAAAGATTCTGAGGCTCAAATATGTTGCTCAAATGACTGAATAGCCCAAATAAAAAAGTTGGTGCATACTCGACGAGTTGAAATCGGTGAAATTCGACATTAAATTTTCAAAACCGCTATTTTTCAGTGATCCCGTGATCGAAACGCCACAAAAAATATACAGTCTTGTGCGCAACAAAAATCTATGTAGAGTTTGTTATTAAAATTTTTGCGTACCTACTTGAGTTTTTGAGATATTGGATGGTTATACACACATACACACGATAACCACATCGTGTTTTTGAACGGCTCAACTCTTGACAAAAACTACCCTGGCCTATTAATAGGCAGGTTCGTTATAAAATATATCGAAGCAGTGTATTCTCACTCCTGGGGTGTATTTTCCCTAGTGTATTTTAACCCCCTCCAGTGAAAACTCACCCCTGCATTTATCAATTTTCAATCTGTGCAAGTATTTTTTTTGTATCTTCTACAGTACTTTACTATTATACATACCTCCAGCGTGTGTTATACATACCTCCAGCGTGTGTTTGTCTGTGTAGTATAGATCTGTGGTCGTCTGTACGCTTTTAACTGTAGGCTTATAACGAATTTAATTAATATTGAACTTTAAAATATCATGGGGGTAAGAATACACTGAGGGGGGTTAAATTTTACTAAAAAACCACCCGAGTAGTTTCATCCCCGGTTAAAATACTCTAGTGAATTCTAACCGGGGGGTGAAAATACACTAGTGAATCTTAACCGGGGGGTGAATTTTTAGGGGGGTGGAAATTTTCTGCTACACCGGTTAAATCGCATATTTTACATGGACAATACGTAGGTCGTAGGCGGCGGTAGTTCTGAATTTTTTCTAAATCGTATATAATCGTGTTTTAAAACCATGTATATTATGTAATGCTACCAGTATTTCACAGCAATATGTATGATGTGGTAGTCTTGTAGATAAGTAATTTTGTCTTAACTGACAACTGACCCTTTACTTGTCATGTCGTACGGAAATTGTATGAGTTAATTTGCTTGATATACTGTAGTATCGATATGTTTATGCCATTATGTAGTTTGTTATCTATAAACATGAGGCACAGTTAAAGGGGCAAAAGACCTCATCCGCTAAGGGAATGCACCATCAGTAGCTTCCAGTGCTGGATCTGGAATTCAGACCAGTTGTTGATTATCTACATGAATTACCGGTGCTAAAGATATCTTTAGATTTATGGTTATGATTAAATGATTAATAAATATATCACTATTAATACATTCTCGGAATTCGGACCAAACTCTCGGTATTTCTATCGTTATACTCAGTATATCGGATTAACACGTAGGGCGGGACATGCTGCCAATCACAGGGTTGAGTCCAGCAAGCTTCAGGCGGAGTCTCTGTAGGGGGCTTCCACCATAAAGGTGTAACACCGCTAACACATTGTATGTAAGCGGACATATTATTACGAATATCAAAAGTACAGTTTAACTGAGTTATCGAAATAGGTATACTTTTCGTTGGAATGGCTTAACAAAAGCGGTATTAGCAACGAGGTGGGATCGAACTTGCCCTCAGGTTGGAAGTAATTGGTTTTGCCGTTTGGTCACCAAATATCGATATCATAGGCCTGAGTCTATATATAGCCCTTGCCTTTGAGCGATGATGGCTATTCTTTGGAATTTATGGGTCGTGAAATATAAATATGCGATTAATAAGGTTTAGATTATAAACGAATTTATAATAATTGGGCAATAATCACACATGCTACACACGACCAAAAGTTTACCCATCGCCAAAGTAGTACTGTAGTTAAAACTAAATAATTAACCAGTTAAATATATATTGTTATATATATTACTACACCATGGGCCAATAAATAAAAATAGAACCTTAAAATGGGCTAATTGACTTCCTGCTTAACAAAAAAGTTTATTTTCCCTTATTATATTTAAAACCCAAGTAAAAGTAATAAACCACATTATTTTCGCGCCTATTGTATCTTCATCTCCACGCTTTATATTAATACTCTCATAACTTTCATTACTTATACGAGAATCACTATTCTGATACAGAAAAATACAACAAGAAACATGTTGGAAGATGATAATGCAATTATTTTTACAAATAAAAGATATTTTATTAACTTATTGTGCTGTACATTGAAAACCAATGCGAGCAAACCGTGGGGGATTGCTAATAAATAATAATCGTGGTGTGATTACTATTCTGTTTAAAAGCATTACATTGTAAATATAATGTAGATGCTTTCATGGTCACTTTATTAAAGTCAACTAAAAGTAAATAAAGGGAATATTTCGGAATCAATTGCCCTTTTTTAATTGAAGTTATAATTTTGCTTTTTTTAACATTCAATAGGCCTAATACTATGGAGTTAGGATTTCTTTTGCGCCTTTTTGATCAAGGCCACCCGTTGTTTATGGGCCTCTGATAGCAGAGCCTTCTTGGGCTGTGTGTGGGGGTCTTCCACCCCAAACCCCGGTATATAGAGGTCCCATCCCCGCTGTAGATGCAACTGTACGTCTTTGACCTCGAGTTGCGAGGATTTACGGTGCTTGGCGAGAGCGCAGGCAGAGTTAACAACGTTCTCAACAAAGTCGTCTGCAATCTGCATTAATATATCTTCTACGTCTTCGTCGAGTTGGACACTAGGGTCGACTTGCCGCACTAATTCCTGGAGTTTCTGGGATTGCAGTAGAGAACTGGCGGGATCGGCAGGGGGTTGGACCACCCGGGTGGAGGGTTGAGATGGGGTGGACGGGGCGACGGGGCGCACCACCGGAGATTGGTTGAACATGGGAGGAGGGGCGGGAGGCACCAAAACGGGAGCACTCCCTGTGGAGGAGGCCAGGAGGAGCTGTCCGGCACCTCCCTGAACGATCTGGGAGCCCGGAGGGAGGTTCATCTGAGGTTGTCCCGAAACCACAGGGAGATTCATAATAGGTTGCTGAGAGATTTTTAAACGCTAATAAATTACCTTAAGGCTAACCGCTTAGGCCCTAAATGAAGGTGAAACAAGGCGATTATCTATCAATTAAAAGTTTAATAAATTCTTATAAATAATTTAAGACGACGTTCCAACTATATCTAATTGATAAACAATAACACGTCCGAAGAAATCAGAAGTCTTAGCGAAGACTATCCGTAACTCCGCTACCTGTGCGCGTGCGGTGTCTATTGGGAAGCTCTGTATGGAGCTGGTATCCTCGGGATAAAACTCAACTCGGTTCGATGCGCCCGCGTTCGGGTTGATATCGCAGTAACAGTCAACCCCGGCGAAACCTCCTTGGAACTGAATGTGTATGAGTTTCACCGACACCGGTTGTTTGAACACAACATAGATCCACTGTCCCGCGCCTTTGTCCGAATTCCAGCAGCTTTCTAAACTTCCGTCGGTTAAATGGCGTTTACCGAATTGTCTCACATCGCGATTCAACACAGAGCTGACGGCTATAGATTGCACTTCTTCGAGCAAAGATTCCATTCACCACTGGCTGACTGACTAGTCCGGTCCGGTCCGGTATGAGTACGGTACATAAATTCAGAAATGCTACTGCTAAACCGTATTTCAGCTTTTCTGGCCCTGGCGCTGGCATTTACTTTAAAGCATAAAGGGTGTTTGACTTTACCGCGTAGATCTAGCCTACGCATAGGCAGGCTAGCAGGAGATGGGATCGGGATGCAGTTTCGCATAACATTATAAGAGTTATAGAGAGTTCAATTCAAATAGGCTCAATGTTTTTGTTGGTATCATCAGGGCACGAGTTATTCTTCTATTCAATGTAATATGCAGACTCATTAACGACCTGCATCGTCTATATATTGTAGGGATATTATTTGGGTCGGTATTATACATGCTGTATTATTATTACAGTATTATTGAAGGAAAGTATCGTTACATAGGTAGGCTTTTCTAACCAAAACAATATACAATCATTTTACCAATTGTGAGAATGGGGTAGCTTAAAAGATGATTGATCATTTTACATTATAAATTAAATGAATTCAATTAAATTCCATTTCAAAATAAATTAAAGCAATTAAATTTACTTTCAAATTAATACAATTAATTCCATTTAAAAAAATTGAAGCAATTAAATTTACTTTCAAATTAAAACGATTAAATTATATTTCAAATTAAATAAATACAATTACATGTTTAAAATGCATAATTAATCTCAATAAACATTTCGACACGCTCTTCACGCTCATCGCTTTTGCTATATACTGTGTATACTGTCATATATATGATTTTTTGCTGAATATCAATACAGTACGAGTACCTACTTACTACCTACAGTATGTTGAATGTTGAGTGTTTTAAAATAAGGCAAACATGTACAAGTCGACTTTTTATAATCTATGGGACAGAACGATATTTTCCAGAAATCATGAATCCAAAGTACCAATAATCATTGGTGTCTCGTTAGTTTCTACATACATCTCCAATCCTCTATTGTGGCGCTCACATACATCATCACATCATCTGTTGTGGGGCGCTCTACATACATCATCGCATCATCTATTGTGGGGCGGTCTACGTACATCGCTGTATCCTCTATTGTGGGGCAGTCTACATCTCCTCATCCCCTATTGTGGCAGTCTACCTACATGGCTGCATCCTCTATTGTGGCAGTCAGCGTACAGCGCCGCAGCGGCTATTGTGGCGGTCTAAATCGCCGCATCCTCTATTGTGGCAGTCTACATCTCCGCATCCTCTATTGTGGCAGTCTACATCTCCGCATCCTCTATTGTGGCAGTCTACCTACATGGCTGCATCCTCTATTGTGGCAGTCAGCGTACAGCGCCGCAGCGGCTATTGTGGCGGTCTAAATCGCCGCATCCTCTATTGTGGCAGTCTACATCTCCGCATCCTCTATTGTGGCAGTCTACATCTCCGCATCCTCTATTGTGGCAGTCTACATACATCGCTGCATCCTCTATTGTGGCAGTCAGCGTACAGCACCGCAGCGGCTATTGTGGCGGTCTAAATCGCCACATCCTCTATTGTGGCAGTCTACATCTCCGCATCCTCTATTGTGGCAGTCTACATCTCCGCATCCTCTATTGTGGGCTCTACATACATTGCTGCCAATCAGAGCGATTTTCGATTTGTTGACATTTGTTGACCTTTGTTGACATATGAAAATGACGCAATGCGACAAAATCCTTCACTTCCTGTGATTCTGACTTTGCCCAGAACATCAGCGGCCAGAAAGAATCATAAATCTTAGAACGCGAATCTATTCACTCTCCACTCCTAACCTAACTCCTAACCCTAACTCCTAACCTAACCTTAACTCCTAACTCTGGTACTGCCACACATCCTGACTCTCAAACAGTCTGACTTCTGATACTGCCGTCACCGCATCCCTTATTATCTTCAGTTCTTCAATTATATTTTTGATACTGGCAAAATTCCGTCGGTTTGGCAGCAGGCTCTTATTGGACCATTTTATAAGGGTAACAGCACAAGTGTTAACGTACCATTAAATTACAGAGGAATTAGTCTTCTACCGTGCATAAGTAAGTTATTCACTTCTATATTGGATGTTCGTTTATCCAAATTTTGTGAAGTTGATGATTTATTGTCTAACGAGCAGAATGGTTTTAGAAAAAATCGTAGTTGCTTAGAACACATCTATACAATACATTCCATTACTTCTATTAGGAGAACAAATGGGTCTTCTACTTATTGTGCCTTTATCGATTTCGAAAAGGCCTTCGATTGGGTTCGGAGAGACCTTTTGCTTTACTCGCTACTATTAAATGGGATTGGGGGGAAAATGTATGTCTGTATAAAATCTATGTATCAGTCAAGCATCTTACTAAACGAATTTAGGTCCGAATGGTTTCAAACTAATTCCGGTATGAGACAAGGGGAGAGTCTCTCGCCCTCTCTCTTCGGTTTATTCATTAATAGTTTAATTATTTCCATTAACGAACTAGGTCTTGGAGTACAGGTAACGGATAGTCTTAGACTGTCTATACTAGTATACGCGGATGACGTCGTTTTAATTGCAGACAGTGAATCAGAACTTCAGTCCATGCTAAACAGAGTGAATGAGTGGTGCTATCAGTGGCAGTTGTCAGTTAACCCGAAAAAGTCGAAAATAGTTCATTTCCGTAAAGCATCTGAAGAACGATCCGGCGTAGATTTTAATGTCGGAGAAAAACACCTAGAAATTGTACCCTACTATATGTACTTAGGAGTGTTCTTAGATGAATTTGGAACTTACGAGAAAGCTATCAGTACATTTGCTCTGTCTGCAGGGAGGGCTCTAGGATCAATTATAGCTAAGTCTAGGGAAGTCAAGGGTTTTCGGTATAATACATACACAACGATGTTTAATGCTGGGGTAGCGCCGATTCTCGATTATGGCTCGGGAGTGTGGGGGCTAGGTGAAGCAAAACCAATTGACATTGTCCAACGTCGGGCAATTAGATGGTTTCTCGGGGTTCATAGATTTGCCCCAATAGCAGCAATAGAGGGGGATATGGGTTGGAGACCAAGTTTACACCGTAGGTATATAGAGGGTATACGATTATGGAATAGGTTAATTGAATTGGATATCTCTAGAATACCCAAGCAAATATTTGAGAGTGAATACAGTTCAAACGCTGGCTGGTGTAGCAATATTAAATCAATTTTTGATAAATTAAATCTATCAAATATTTATGACGGTAAAGTAACCTGTAACATAAACATAGCTGTGGAAAAATGTATAGATCTAAACCTGAATATGTGGCTAACAGAAATTGATTTAAAGCCAAAACTTAGAACCTATAGAACCTTTAAATCATCATTTACAGTAGAACCCTACGTTAAAAGTAGCCTGAACAAGTCGATACGTTCAACAATGGCGCAGCTCCGTTGCGGGATACTTCCACTAGCAATTGAGACTGGAAGGTTCCAGGGAAAGGCATTGAACGACAGGGTCTGTCGGCAATGTAACACTCAGAATATCGAGTCCGAGGTTCACTTTCTTTTTGAGTGTCCAGCCCTTCAAAGAGGAGAATTGTTGAACGGAACCGATCTCTCGTGTGATCGTCTTGTAAGGCTCATGGAAAATAATCAATTAAAACTAGCTAAAGCAACTAGGGAGTAATGGATACAGAGACAGGATTTACTAAATAAGTAAATAAAATAGAAATACAATAAAATTAGACATAAAAAAAAAAAATAATAATAATAATAAAATAAAAAATTAGAATTCTCAGAAATTAACAAATAACATGGTAAGGACCCAGCTCATATTTTTGTATTATATATTTTTGGTAGGGCCTTTAGGGCACAGTGCATTTTTTTTTTTTAATATTTAGTTAGTGTTTGTTTAGGTAGAGTTTGTGCGGTATATTCAGGTGCTGTTTGTTTCGGTGCGGTTTGTTGGTTTTGCTGTTAGTTATCCATTGTGATTTGTGTCAATTTGTCTGATAAGTCGCATAGCGGCTGGGGGCGAAAGCCCCAGACATTAAAGATTTACTTATCTTATCTTACTTACTGTTTTATACTGTGATTATATATTGTGGTTTGTACATAACTCATTTAATCTATGCTTATATTTGGAGAATACTATGAATAACCGATAATTCCCTTGGCTTTCTTGATTATTGAGGTAAGCAGAGGGGAATATTAGTAACAATCACTTGGCTCAAATTACAGTGGTTTGTATGAATTAATGCTATTTCATAACCCCTAACGTACGTGAGCTAAATTTATCCTTATATGCGAGTAAAATTGGTGACAGTCGGCAAATTAGCGTATTTCAGCATTGTTGTCAGTTACGTGAGTGTGAACGATTAATTATACATTCCTAAAGAATGTAAACATTTGCGTTATCTCATGACCATCCGTTGTAATTAGTATAAGTCATAACTCTGCGTGGTATTTAAAGCGCAGCACCTAAAGGAACTGTTGGTGTTTCCCTAAAAATAAATATAGTTTTTGGAGATTATATAGTAGAGATCAATCAATAATACAAAGTAGCCTAGCCCTCTCTCTGCCATAGAATCCAGACTCCCACATCCGGTGGGTCATACGCCGCGCTAGACTGGCTTCGGCTGTGTTCATATTTTGTACGGGCTGTCAGACATTATAAGACATATAAATTAGCAGATTAAACTGTTAAAGGTCTAAAAGCGCGAACACTATCTATGGATCAGCACTGACTAGCTTGTTGACCAATAAAGGAGCAGTATTTAATGTTTTTTATGCCGTTTTAATTACTTTAGACCAATTAAAGACACAAGAAAATCACTTGAACTAATTAAAAACTATAATGTAATGTTGTTTAGGGATTACAGCTGTATAATTTTTAAGTATAATTATTTAAATGTTATACTATAAAATAATTAATTTCCGTTAAAAGACAGGCTAGAAAATGCTGTTTTTACCGCAATTAATTAATTAACGAATTAACTGCTTTTTTCTTAGCATCTCGCAGGCCACACGTAAATTCTACTTAATTGGAAAAAGTCTAAACGTTTGCCAAAAAATATGTGTACCAAGTTTGGAAAGATTTCATCGAGGATTGGCGGAGTTATTAGTGTTTAAATATTGGACACGACACACCAATTGAGATAGTGGTAGCTGTATGCTAAGCTCGCTTACCCGCCCCACAGGTTGATTAATGGTACTGCCAAAAAATATGTGTACCAAGTTTGGAAAGATTTCATCGAGGATTGGCGGAGTTATTAGTGTTTAAATATTGGACACGACACACCAATTGAGATAGTGGTAGCTGTATGCTAAGCTCGCTTACCCGCCCCACAGGTTGATTAATGGTACTGCCAAAAAATATGTGTACCAAGTTTGGAAAGATTTCATCGAGGATTGGCGGAGTTATTAGTGTTTAAATATTGGACACGACACACCAATTGAGATAGTGGTAGCTGTATGCTAAGCTCGCTTACCCGCCCCACAGGTTGATTAATGCTACGCCTTGGCTCACTTACTTCGTGGCTCGCCCCACAACAGAGTGACTCATGAGTTAGTCGTGGACTACTACTACTCATGAGCTACTACTGTACTACAGTACTATAATAATAATATACTGTTATACTGCCAGACTGCTGCACTGTCTGATAGTCAGATAATGCCGTGGTCAGGTAGTGGCAGCTGACTGATTCAGTAATGACTGATTTCGTGATACAACAAAGATGAAAAGCATTATCGACTAAAAAACCAAATTTCGTAATTAAATTACTAACTAAGAAAATAAATCCATTCTAAAATATGTTTTTTTATTGTAAGTTTTCAGATTATAGCTCGTTATATGTCTGTATGTGTATACTGGTATATAGCATAGGTGGTTATAGCTTGTTATAGGAAGTTATAGATCGTTATAGCCCGTTATAGATCGTTCTACCTTTTAGTACGTACCGGTACACTATATTGTAGGCTACTCCTCTACTGTACAGCCTGACAGCTGTACAGCAGTACGAGTACCGTACAGACACACAGACATTCTGACAGTAGTTTTCTTGTCGTAGGAAGGCCATGACTGGCTGACTGGACCTGCCTGCCTGCACTGCACAGTCTGACACTGACGTAGCGGCCAGGCGGCAGTCAGTTCATCTGACGGTATGTCAGTATGTGGTATACCACGTAGAACGATCTATAAGTATAACGGGCTATAGGCAATAGGGGCTTAACGATCTATAACGGGCTATAACTTTTTATAAACAAGCTATAACCACCTATAACGAGCTAGGTCAGTAGGTTATAATAATATGAAAATTTACATTAAAAAAACGCCCCTTGCTGCCTGTGTTTAACTTTTGGATTAACACGGTCTGACAGTGGTCTGAAAAATACCGCAGGTTAAAAATTAGGGTGGCCTATCTGCTGATCTGCCTATGCCTAATTGATACAGGCTGACCACAGACTGGTAAGGTTTTTTTATTGGCCTATAGGCCTATTGCTCACTACCGTACAGCCGTATATTCCTGTATTTTATATCGACCAGTAGCTGGCAGCGGATAGCAGGATGAAGGATCGACAGAGGGAAGGGATACCTCTCCCTGCTGCATTGTCTGATGGTCAGATAGTGCAGTAGTGGAGTCAGGGAGTGGCATGCTGACTAATGCAGTAATGACTGATTTCGTAATACCACAATCTGACAATGATGAAAAGCATTATGGACTAAAAATAAAAAACCAAATTGCAGAATTGCGTAGGCCCTAATTAAATCACTGACTGACTGACTAGGCTGCTAGGAAAATAAATCCATACTAAAATATGTTTTTTATTGTAAATTTTCAGATTATAGCTCGTTATAGGTGGTTATAGCTTGTTATAGGAAGTTATAGCCCGTTATAGATCGTTATACTGTTATAGCCCATTATCAGGTTTATAGATCGTTCTACCTTTTAGTACGTACCTCATCTGACTGACCTGACACTACCAGACTACGATACAGTCAGGAATCAGACATTGGCAGCGGCCAGCGGTAGCCAGTATGACTGTACAGCTGTATGAACCCTGGCAGCCTGGAACCTGAACCATGTCTGCAAGTGCGTGGGTCGGGTGCCATGTCATGCTGCCCCTGCCATGCCATACTGCTATATACTGACACTGATATAGCTGTAGGCCTAGTGTAATTTGGTTGTGATTTGGGTGTTTAGACTTAGAGCTTGGACGAGCCGAACCCAAACGTAATGTTTTGTAGTGCGGTTTCCTTTCTGCCAGTCGGCCCTGCTGCCCTTTTCAGCTTTTAAATATTTTAAAATTTTTATATTGATATTTAAATTTTGATAGGACAGTAGGAGAAGATCGTACTGTCAGACTGTCGTAGACCTAATTGAGTGAGAAACCTCATATCTCTGGAACGTTCACCTCGCAGGTTTCAGTTTGCAGATTGGAAAAGCCCAAGCTGCCAAGCCCTAACCTGCTAACAGCTGAACAGCAAACAGCCTAATGCTGTAAAGAAAAGTGTTATACACATATTTTATTCAGATAGGCCTATTCACATTCTACCAGGCCCTACTGATGTATGTCTGTCTGTCTTTCTGTCTTTTAGTTGCAGACTTGTGATGTGATACCGGTACATGATATGAATAAAGGTGGTAAATAAATTATATACGGTATAATGGCAGATAATATTGGAAGATCTGATGCTAAAATTTCTACAGATTTTCTTCTTCTACCCCAACCATCTTCAGAGGAGCAGTTGGTTGAAAAACTGTTTGCGGCTTCGCAAGCTGGAAGGAGTTCTGCTTCTCAAAACATACTCCCCCCTGGCTTGGAACAATCAGTTCAACAGTGTGTGGTTGGACCTAGCCATTTGGTTTTCCTTTCAGCAGATGGTCGTGTTTGTCGGGTTGCTTATTCAGTGACTGCTAATCAATCATCTGGTGATGCTGAAAAATCTGATCAAAACAAACGTACAAAATGGTCATCATCTTTGGCATCATCAACTTCTAAAACAGCGTCATCTTCATCATCACCTAGTTTGATCGGAACTGCAAGAAATGCAAAACGCATTCGTCAGGCGCGAATGGGTATGAGTGGGCGAGCCCGTTCTTCATTGAGTAATAGCGCAATCGGTATTGTTATGGGGAACCGCATGGTGATACCTGCATCAGTTGTACCAGAAGAACTTGTAACTCAAGCTCAAGCAGTTCTCCAGGGAAAATCCAGGAATGTGATAATACGAGAGTTGCAACGAACAAATCTTGATGTGAACATAGCGGTGAATAATCTTCTGAGTTGCGAAGATGATGATGGAAATGAAGAAGAAGATAACTCAGAGTATATGCCGACTGGGGAGGACCTTATGTCGCTGTTGGACGCCTCTATAAACTCAGACCATCATGGTATGGTCGTTCATGATGACCCACTTTTTCCCGAAGATTTCTTTACTGCTTCGTGTAGGACGAGAGCAGTCCGGGCGACTCGTGATGCCTATCCAGAATCAAGAGATCGTAATTGGATGGGTGGCTCACTTCTACAAGATGGCCCTTCACAAGGATCATCCAACTACAGGACATACACTCCCACAAACAACCAGGACATATCACTTGCTAATTTTGAATATATGCCTGTAAAGGATGTGAGGTTTGTACAAATAGCTGCACTCCATTCTGAGTTATTAGCTGTTTCCAACAGCGGAACTCTGTGGCAGTGGAAGTGGTCCAATATGCTCCCATATTCTACCGATGGTGATGTTTTAACACATCCTCGGATCCAAGATCTCAACTTGGAAAACGAGAAAATCACGGATTTGAAGTCGTCTATAATAAGAGCGACATTGTTATTAGAATCTGGTAAATTGGCTACATTTTATGACGAAAGTATCAATCATATAACTTCAAAACTTGGACATCCGGCTGTTACATACCCTGAACTTGCAGGGGAGCATATTGTGAGTTTATCTGTATGTTACCTTTATTCGTGTGTGACGACGGAATCTGGTGGTATCTATTGGTGGGGGGTTGTTCCAACAGCACAGTCTAAGAAGCTCATAGAGAAGGTGCGAACTCGTACTAATCGTATTGGTGTGGGTGGAGGGTTTGCTGGTGGTGCGGCTGCTCAGATTGTCACTGGCAGCCAAGTCTGTTTGCGAAGTTTACCTCTGTACTGTCATGGATGTATCGGTTTTACCTTGTTTGGTGGCGTTCCCCAGGCGGGTCGACTGTTGGAGTCGGCATGGAGTACAAATGAGAAAAGTTTGTTTCGGCCAATATATCCGACTTCTTCAGCATTTGAAAAAGACCAACATGACTCGACAATGTCAACTAACATCACATCCAAACGTAAGTACTCTGGAGATGATGGCAATGACACTACTGCAACATATTATTGGGATCTGAAGGATGTTATTTTTGTAGAGGACACAAAGTCTACACCAGTTGGGAAGGTGATTAAAATTGATGGCATATACGCTGCTGTTCAATTCAATACTGAAACCCAGTCCAATGAATCTAAAGAGTCTGCAATACCAGCACTTGAAAGTTGTCGACTTCTCAGAAAAGACGAGCTTCAGCTAGCTAAGTCAACTGTAACATTACGTTCACCAGATTATATTCAACGCAATCCAAAGAGATTAACTGTCCCAGACAATGCAAGGTTGGTGTCTTATGTGGCATATGTGGGAGGCCTGAAAGCTATCTATTATGTAAATGGAAAACTTCAGATTACTGTGTATGAAATGACATCAGGTAAGCCTGGAGATTATAGTCATTTACCTCTGACTTTTGATGGCAACCAACCTCCTTGTTTGTCCTTATACAGTTGTGGTCTTGATACAACTATCATGTTGGATGGTAATAGATGTCTATACCCTTTGCAGCATAATTTTGTTGGTGGGATTGCTGAGCCAGTTACATTCAATCTACCACCTGTTGAAACTGTAACCATGGGAATTCATCCTCAACCCGATGGCAGGTCTAGTGCTATAGCTATCTTGTTTTACCGCTCTCAACCTTTGTCGACAGCTATTTCCCTATCAAACAGTGAGGCTGTTCGATCGTTTCTTCAGCTTATGTCTTTAGATCAACAACATACATCGGGTATTTGGGAGAAAGCAGATGGCAATTTCAATATTCTTCATCTGGCAATCAGTAAATGTGCACCAGTTCGAAATGTAACACCAAAGACCTCTGCTCCTACTCACCCAAGTAATGAAGCAATGGCACCCCCATCGTATCATCGGATTAACCTTAGAGAGATGATGAGGCAAGCTACTCGCGCAGCTTTGTCGTCACCTTTACACAGCGGGAGCCCGCCAGCTGATTATGAAGATATTCCAGAACTGAGTTCCCATTTGGCTCACAACTGGCATCTCCAGCAACCCGGGGCTATTCCACCTCCTGTCGATGATATTCCTAAGTCGGCCACAGGATTCATTCCACTTGCTGATGAAGGCAAACCATCAGATGTATTGAAAATGATTTGTGATAGTGAAGTTGTAAGCCCACACTTAACTGAATTGCTTTGTTCTAAAGATTACCAGGGCAACACTCCATTTATGTTGTCTATTAATTTGCGAGCTTACACAGCTGCGTCACTACTTATTAATAAAATAAAACATCATTTTGACAGCGACAAACAGCTGATGATGAAAATGATATATCCGCCTGGGAGCAACCCTGATGATTCACCCCTTTATCTTATTTGTGCTAATGATACGTGTAGTTTCACCTGGACTGGCGAGGAGCACATCAATCAGGATATTTTTGAATGCAAAACGTGTGGTCTGCAGGATCAGTTGTGTTGTTGCACTGAATGCGCTCGTGTCTGCCACAAAGGCCATGACTGCAAACTGAAGAGCACCTCTCCTACAGCCTACTGTGACTGTTGGGAGCGTTGCAAATGGAAGTGCAATTGTAAAAGCCTTGCGGCCGGAAATCAGGCTGCAAGACATGAGTTATTGATGTGGTTGTTGGAACATACGGATCTTGTGCAACTGCCCAATAGTCGCGGTGAAACTTTACCCCTGTTTTTAGTTCAAACTGTCGCCCGGCAGATGCACGAACAAAAGCAGTACAGTAAGAGAAGGAAAGGAACTGATGCAGATGCTAATGAAATACAACCGGAGCCACCAAAGTTTGCTAGATCTGCTTTGGCACAAGTAATGCATTGTTGGCCAGCGGTTAAAAGCATGTTTGAACTTGGAAGTCCATCAGAGCCTATCAGTGATGATGTTTTATCTTCTCAATCAGTAGCTGTTAAACTTGATTCATTCACTCATTGCTTGCTGGTCAAATGCAATGTTGAGGTCTTGGATGCTCTACTGACCACAATAATTCAGCAGATGGGAAATAACAACAAAGAAATCGAATCAGTTGCCAGACGATTTATCAGGTCTGTTATACGGGTATTTATTATTCTCAACATCGAAATTACTCCAAGCAAACATAAACTTATCCTAACGACACAACCAATTATACGGGCGAAGCGAGCCTTTCAAATGTTGCTAGGCATTGCTATAGAGGAGTTGGCACAGGCTTCAGCTGCAATAATAGTTCCAGTACGTTTCGGAATTTCCCGACCCTCTATGACTTTTAGTTTGTATCAGTCCTGCACAGATGCCATCAGTGGGAGTGATGAAATATTCCAGGTTGATCCACTCCCCTTACACACAGGATCAACATTAGCGGATGTGTCGTCAGCTGGAAATGTGGGGACATCTTCACGACATGGGTATCAACTCGGTAGGTCATCGGGCAGCGGAAATATATCTCGGTCGCAGTCAAATGAAACATCAACCGCACAGCGCACTGCTGATACAAACGACCAATCCACAGCGCCCAGAGAGAGAATGCGTCAGGAATCTGAAGTGGCTCTCGATTCTGACATGGAATTAGATATGTTTGTTGAGTCAGAGTCTGATTCAGACAGTAACCACGGCGATGCTATTGAGAATCCTACAGCTAGGCGGATACAACCACCAACTCGGACTGATGGGGATGGTAGCGATGTGGACGATGGTGACAGTGGTCAGGATGATGAAGAGGAGAGTGAAGAGTCCGAGAATGAATCAAACCCCCAGTCTAGGTTTATTGGAGGGGCAGAGATGTCTACTGCAACCAGTCGGCCCTCGCAAATGCAGTGGGCTCTGGGTGGAAGTCGTCCTAGTACCACAATGGCTTCGACATCATCTGGAAGTAACCTCATTTACATTGACCACCATTCATCACTAAGAGGAGGAACAACAGCTTCATCAGCTAATGTTAATCATGCTGATGCTAACACTGTATCCATTGATACTACCAACAGTTCACTTGGTCGACTATATGGAATATTAATTCGGCAGCTCTGTGATCTCATATTGGATGCATTCAGTTATCCATATTCCGCCCCTTCGACTATTTGCCATCTCCCGGTTATCAGTGTCTCCGATGCGACCAATCTTTACTTGTATGCTCAGAATTTGTTGAGACCCGTATGGGATTGGTTGCTACAAGTAATGGACGCAACTGAAGGTCAGTTGCGGTTTGGCTCGGCTCTCGCTGCTGCATCTGATAGCAGCCATCCGGCCCACCCGCGAAACCCATTGTATACCACGTCCACGAGAACGAAATCACGTCGAGACGATCTATGCACATTGTGGCGATCAACCTTCTCTGATACTCGTAAGAAGACACGGCTTTCTATGCCTCAAGATACAAGTTTAGCGCGTCGTGATTTTCTCAATTACACCCTTTCTTTATTGCGGAGCCACACAGCAGACCATGGCGACACAGTTCCTGTTGTAGATGTCGCTTCTCTGAAGCATGTAGCTTATGTAGCAGATTCCCTAATTTATTCAGTGAAGATATTTTCTACGCTGATGAACAATGATGAGGAGGACATATCTCAACAATATTCGATAGACAGCCCCACCACTGCATTCAGTCCATCTTTTGAATCTGAAGACTCCGAAGGTTGTGAGATCCCTGTATTTTTTAGTGACGACACCGGCTTGGGAACGGTTGGCCGGAAAAATGTATTTTTTCAACGGTCAGAGTCAACAACGTTTTTGGGAAGCAATCCATCCGACCCGATAGAGACTCCTATGTCTGAGGCATTGCCATTGGCCAATGCGCCCCACATACTGACACCTTCGGCGCGGCGGGATGAATGTTTTGGTAAAACTGTTATGTGTAAACCGGATCTCGATGTAAACCACTGTGCATTGTTTTCCCATGCTGATTCTGCCCCTCCTTGCCACATGGGAATCTTGTCCCGAAGACCAGCCCCTAATTTCCCCTCTGATATAGGGTTAAATGATCAAAGTACTTTATTCAAGGCGGTTCACACTGTCGTTGAAGAAGGAGGCCTTGGCGAAAGTGTCGAAAGTTTGCTGAATAGTACTTATACTCTGGATTCTACGATTGCTGGAGCTGAGTTGGTGCAATCCCAAAGTGTAGAAGATAGTGGTGCTCTAGATCTTGTAGTGAAACCCGCTAATCCATTCTCTGGTCTTCCAGCACGAGATGCCCCTTCCTTTCATGATACAATGAGCAAAAACCATAGAATGCCAGAAAGCAGTCAACAGATTCCCGATTTCCATGGCCAGGATACCAGTCAACAGATTCCAGGTTTCCCTTGCCAGGACACAGGGCAACCGTTTCCAGGTATCCATGGCAGGGCTGTTTTCACTGGAAGTATTGGTAATGAGCCAGGAACTTCTTATTCCCATATACCCCTACCGTCAACGGAACCGGCCATGAGCCAGCCCACACAATCGGTTATATGGCACCCGGATCCGTCTATGTCTGAAGGCCATTCCGAATCACAGAGTTTGCCCTCCCTCATCGCAGAGTCTCTCGATATGACTTCCACTCTGAGCGCAACAATAAGGGCGAATTTGCACGAACTGAAGTCGCTTTGCACTGATACTGAGATGAACTGCAACTACTCCGATCCTAAAGGTTCTGATGCATATAGATCCACTGGTTCTGTATCCGGAATCCAAGGGCTCCCGTATGTTGCTGCATTCCCTGAATACAGTGGGTCAGCAGAAGCCAGGCAACCGAAAGAACCGAGTCTTTACGAGAACCTCACTGCCGAGTCCGGCCAAGCAGCTGGTCTCCCGCGTTCCATTGTTGATCCTGACTATGGTATGGTAGCTTCTAATTCTGATAAAGCACCTGAGTACGGTGCTGTTTATTCTGATAAACCACATGATTACGTCGCTATGGTATCAGGCAAATGGTCAGAGTACAGCGGCGCTATGGGATCAGATAAACGGCCAGAGTACGGCGCTATGGGGTCAGATAAAAGGCCAGAGTACGGCGCTATGGGATCAGATAAACGGCCAGAGTACGGCGCTATGGGGTCAGATATAAGGCCAGAGTACGGCGCTATGGTGTCAGATAAACGGCCAGAGTACGGTGTTATGGGGTCAGATAAACGGCCAGAGTACGGCGCTATGGTGTCAGATAAACGGCCAGAGTACGGTGTTATGGGGTCAGATAAGCGGCCAGAGTACGGCGCTATGGTGTCAGATAAAAGGCCAGAGTACGGCGCTGTGGGGTCAGATAAACGGCCAGAGTACGGTGTTATGGGGTCAGATAAACGGCCAGAGTACGGAGCTATGGTGTCAGATAAAAGGCCAGAGTACGGCGCTATGGGGTCAGATAAACGACCAGAGTACGGTGCTATGGTGTCAGATAAAAGGCCAGAGTACGGCGCTATGGGGTCAAATAAAAGGCCAGAGTACGGCGCTATGGGGTCAGATAAACGGCCAGAGTACGGCGCTATGGGCACAGATAAACGGCCAAAGTACGGTGTTATGGGGTCAAATAAACGGCCAGAGTATGGTGCTCAGGGTCCCGCCAATGCTGTACCACAGTTTGACTCAGGGTCCAATAGTCGACCGAGCCGAGAGATCTTCCCTCTCCCATCCAGCAGGAATATTTTATTGGGCCGTTGGTACCACACGATCGAGTTGTTCAGCCGTGTCTTCCTGGACGACGTTGGGGCCGAGCCTAGTTCCGTGCTGCCAGAGTTGGGCGGCTTCGATGTGAAAGAAGTTAAGTTCCGGCGGGAGATGGAACGTCTGCGGAACAACCAGAACCGAGATCTAACCCTGGAAGTGGACCGTGAGCGTAAGCACCTCATCGTACAGACGTTAAAACAACTTAACGCGCAGTTCACACGGCGGTCGTCGCAGGTTGCCCAACCGATGGCCGTCCACAGAGTTAAGGTCATGTTCAAGAATGAGCCGGGGGAGGGAACAGGGGTGGCTCGGAGTTTCTTTACGGCCATCGCTGAGGCTTTCCTCAGTCCAGAGCCGTTGCCTTCACTGGACGAGTTCCACAGCGTCTCCAAGGCGACCGCCGCTTCTCTACACCCCCGGTTCAAAATCGGATCCGACGGCGCCAAAGGGAAGTCCCGATTATTGTTATCTTATGAGTCGAAGCCGTTCCGCCCATTGCCGCAGCAACAAGGCGGCGAATCGGAACCGCAGTCCACCCCTCGCCAGTCCCTCGGAGACAAACTCTACCCCAAAGTGTTCGCATTGCAACCCGCGTTCGCCGCAAAGATAACCGGGATGTTATTGGATCAGACGCAGCCCCAGCTCATGATTTTCCTCACGAGCGAAGCTCATCTTAAAGCGAAAGTTGCGGAAGCGATGAAGTTGATTATGAGTAATAGATTGAGTAGCAAGGGGGCGGGTAAGGCTGAAGATATCCCGGAGCCGGCGTTGTTCTTCGAGCCCGGTAAGAAAGGTTTCTACTCTATCCGTGCCGGAGGTAACTCGCCCGAGCGACTAAATCTCTACCGGAACGTGGGTCGACTGATCGGCTTGTGTTTGCTGCAGAACGAGCTGTTCCCCTTGCCGCTCTGTCGTCACGTCCTCAAGTACATCCTCGGAAGACGAATTGCGTGGCACGATCTTGCCTTCTTCGATCCGATTACCTACGAAAGTTTGCGACAACTTCTCAACGATATGAACAGTGAGAACGCCGCCGAGGTCCTCGCTACAGTCGATCTTACCTTCAGCGTGGAACTTAGTAAGGAGGAGGGTGGTCGGATGGTTAATCTATCCGGTTGTCGGAATATACCCGCCGTGACTCCCGACAATGTATTCGACTACGCGAAACGTTACGCAGAGTACCGGATGGTGACATCGGTAGCGAAACCGTTGGTTCAGCTGAAGCTCGGGGTGTTTGATGTGATACCGCGTAACGGGCTGGATGGGTTGACCGCGGAAGACCTCCGGTTGCTTCTCAACGGCTGTCTCTACATCGAGATAAAGACTCTACAAGGCTACACCTCGTTCAATGATGAAAGCGGAGAGACGGCTGAGAGATTAGCGAAGTTTAAGAAGTGGTTCTGGTCGGTTTTGGAGCGAATGAGTCCGTCTGAGCGGCAGGAGTTGGTCTACTTCTGGACCGGAAGTCCCGGCCTTCCGGCCAGTGAGGAGGGTTTCCAGCCACTCCCTACAGTCACTATCCGCCCAGCAGACGAGCACCATCTGCCCACAGCGAACACTTGTATTTCCCGTTTGTACATCCCTCTTTACGCCACTAAATCTACTTTACGAGCTAAAATACAATTGGCCATAAAAGCGAAGAATTTCGGTTTCGTATAAAAGCTGCATAAGTGGGAAGAGTAACAGCGAAGAATTTTATTTTTAAATTGTTTAAATATTAAATACAAGAAACAACAGTTTATTTATTTAAATTTGAAGAATATTGCGGCTGACTGTATTCAATTAATCTAATGCAAAGCGAGAAATATGTTTTAAGATCTAAATTTGCTTTATTTTGCGCTTAAGTGTTGATGAGTGTTTAAATTCTTATTAATATTATGTCAATTAGAAATGTTGAATATTGTAAGTACGATGGTATTATTGCAGTCAATCATAATATCACACACACGATAATAATAACACACATAATATCACTCACGTAAAATATTTACGTGAACAGTGTACACGTTCTAGACTAAGAGTGAAATTCAACTGAAAATGTTTTTTGTTCCAGAGACTAGGTTCCTTTGACAAGGACTAACTGAAAAACTACATTATAAGTAACTAAGACTGAAATCTACTGTTATGTTAATAATCAATTAATTGAGTTGTTCTATTCTAATTTTCGGGAAATCTTTATAGCTTGTCGAACAATTTTATAACTGCGAATTAATTCAAATTGTCTTCTTCACTGAGTGTAATTTTTCGTTTACATTTATTTTTGAGCCTCAATTATTTTGTGATTGGCATTGGTGTTACAGAATTATATTTCAGAATTATTATATTTCGCGTCTCCTAAATGGTCAACGGGTTTAAATTATAGTTAATACAGGAAACTTCTTTCATTTCAAATAATTGGAGCTCGGAATCTGGAAACCATTCACACAGTATATGGGCTCTAGAATATGAAGTTTTCCTGAATTGCAACTGAAATATTTACCCACTTTGTCGAAACGATAACTGAAATTGTAATTCGTAATCGTTTCCAAATTTAGCAAAATATTACTGGGGCTAAATAATTGCGAGTTAATAATATTTATCACTCTATCAAAATAGTAAAGCGCAATTATCGTCTTATTTACATGTTTGTGTTTATTTGTAAGTTTTATGTTATAGATATTACTGTATTTATTTGGTTTCTCGTTTTGTCGCTGATTGATTAACAATGCCGATGGTTTTGGGAAGAAATATAAAGAATATTGAATGCGTTTCGATGTTCACCTGGAACAACCAACAGTTTTTATTCAAAGAAAATAACGGCAAACAATATTTTAAATTTAAATACTGCTCGGATTGCTTTAAACTTAAATCCAATTGGAAGAACATTTTCTGGTGTAATTGAAAAAGGGTTTTCGAAAACAAAATTTATTACTTTATTCCGATATTGTAACATTACTTAACGACGATAGTATTAATTAACAACAAGTTGATTGGTGTATTATTATGTTCATTCATATATCACATCTAAGAGTTTACTGCTAGGCGAGTACTTTGAAATGGAACTGAAACTAAAAGTTTAATTTTCAGTGTTTATTCTGTGGCCGTTTCGTACTGTTACAAATTTGAAGTGCTCTTCAGTGTTCTGGGGCGGTATTCATAGAGTTAGTGTTAGTTACAGCTACTTAGTGACAGCTTTTAGTAAGAGCTGCAACCATGTTTAGTAAGAGCTATCTGTTACTAAAAACAACTGATTTTAGTAAGAGCATTGACTTAATTTAGTTTCAACTAGCCCTTAAAAAATATCAGTATTCATAAACTGTTACTAAACTTAGTTCTAGCCCATTAGTAGCAGTGCCGGTACTTTAACTTATGTTTATCGAAAAGCTTTCAGTTTTAACTTAAGGACGGTAGCTATGCCCGGCATGTCTCTATATTTAATACAGCTTGCCAACACATTGTTACTATCTATATTTAGTGGTATACTGTTTTACTAGTATTGGTTGCCTACATTAAACCCATTAATTTTATTGGTCACTGAAACAATTCCTGTTTTCCAGTAAATTTTTTTCGTTATCAAATATATATTTCCTCCACTCAATTTGATTATCACTAAAATATATTTTCATCAAAAATAAATCTGTTACGGCCTTTTGTAATAAAATCCCTTCATTATTTAGGTTCGAATAACGTAGCACTGCAAGCTGCCCTTTCCCACATTTTAGCAATAATTTATAATTAATAGATTTAATGTTAATTAATAGATTTTAGTGGAAACTGAATATTTTAGTGATTTCCTGTTAAAATTTTAGTGAAAAATTAATATTTTTAGTAAGGCGATAAATCAATTGGCTACCATTATCGAATACCATTATTTACATTCGGTAATAGAGAGGAAAATAATGTAGTGGGAACGCTACCGCTTTTTTATCTTGCGAAAGTTCGCGAATGGTAGAATTCTTTAGCGAAACACATTTTTCAACGGACGCGGACCGTTCGGGAGCAATCTCACCATTCAAGAATGTGAGCTGAAATTTGGAAATTTAAGTCGGATATTAGTTTAAAAAACAAGAAGCTTTATGTCGTTACATTTGACAGTTTCTCTGCAATAACACAATTGCAATTAACAGAGAATGCTAGAAAAACAAGAGAGAGTATCATGTGGCCGGAGTCGTCAGTAACATAATAACCATACTGTATGTAGGAAGGCCAATATAGAATAAGTAAGCGTTCTTACCAACTTAGTCACATCTTCATGTGACTAGAAATTTAAGTTACAGCTAATACTAACTTAAGTAAGACTAAATTCTATGAATACGAGTTTAGCAACAACAAGTACTAATTACGTTAGTGATAAGTACCACCAACTTCTCTGAATACCGAATTAGTACAAGCACTTACTAACTTGATGTGACTAGGACTAAGTTCCTAGTTAGTCACATTTATGAATACCGCCCCTGATCCTCGTGTATTATTTTTACTTGCTATGTTCGTTGTATAACAGACCACTCAGATCAGCACACTGTAATGTGCCATCTTACACAAATTATATGTTGAGCCTCCAGGGGGCTGGAGGGAAGAACTGGGGTGAGGGTCTTGCCACGTATATAAATAAAAGAGTTTATGTCCGTATGCGCATTTCGCCCGTTTCGGGTGTCTTCAGCGGAATATATTAAACATTAAAAAAACCAAATTAAATAAAATTCAAAGTAAATTTACAAATAAAACAACTATGGGCAGAACGCGTAATTATAGTTAAAGTACATAGTATTAAAATATTGATTTATAATTAAGTAATTTAAGCAGGATAAATAATTT
Source organism: Nemertoderma westbladi (assembly GCA_032718475.1). Classification (NCBI taxonomy): domain Eukaryota; kingdom Metazoa; phylum Xenacoelomorpha; order Nemertodermatida; family Nemertodermatidae; genus Nemertoderma; species Nemertoderma westbladi. Next base: position 48,361 of record JAUCBJ010009099.1, on the reverse strand, counting down.
ATACAATCTATGGATGTTAATACATATAAACAATAATAGTTATTAATTATATATGTACAAAACGAAGGAAATGAGAAAGTTGGTATCAGGCAAAACTTGACGGATGTAGCTTTTTGTTTAACAAACAATAGCTGGTGATTGGAAGTCAGGGACTGGAAGAAATTATCTTAGTACCGGTAGGTCAAATTGGGCCCTATTTGTGGGGGGTATTTACACTTTAGAGGTGGGAGGGGGGGGGGGGGGGGGGTGTAGGTTGGCATAATGATATAGCTACATCGCAGGGGTGACTTTGTTAAGGGGAGTTTTGTGTAGGTTAATAAGTACAAACTCGGTGTTAATACGGCGGTAATGGGATCGGAACTGTTTAATGCAAGTAATAGTTAGGTCCTCTAGGGGGCAGGTGACAAAGTGTTGTAGTAAGAGTGTCTCTGGATCTGTCGTGTCGAGACCTTTACGGGCATCTTTGATGGAGGATCTGTGTTTGTTGAGGCGTTTGTGCAGATGTTGCTCAGTTTAACCTATGTACATAGTACATGAGTATAGTATACACATAGTATATATAGTGTATGTTAGACTAATACAAATACTAATATCAACCGCAGGATGGCGCATGTAAATATATCTACTAATCTCACTTACAGTTTCATTTATATACCACTCGAGAGAAGATAATAAAACAGTTTGTCAGAACCTTTACACCTTTCCATCCAACATTGGCGCTGCGAGTAGGATTTAGTCGACAATGGTTTGATTTGTGTCCTTGTTTCCCACACCGATAACATGTTATAGAATATTGATTGTAATTTTCTGTAGATTTGTAAGGTTTATATGAAGGAGATCTTCCTTTGTATGGCGATATTTATCTTTCGGAAATCCTGAACTTTGTGTAGTGACGCGAAACGTGTCAAATTCTGGTTTCCTACCTGATGTGCCACTTTATATGCCTCTTCATAATTTTTTGCTGTAATCAAAGCTTCTGAAAATGAAATGTCTTTCGCGTGTATTAGTTCTGCTGCAACATGTTCGTCTCGTACCCCAGCAATTAGTTGTTCTCGTAAACGGTCATCTAATGCTTCTTGAAATTCGCAATTTCTTGAAATATTTCTTAGACGTTTGGCGAAATCCGTGATGTTTTCTCCCGATGTCTGAGTCGCTTGTATGAATCGTTTTCTTTCGACTTCTTTTGATTTACCTTTTCTGAAATATTTTGTAAGTGATTTTTCTAAATTTTCGAATGGTTCTTTAGAAATGTCTGCTGGAAACATCGAAAGGGAAGAAATAATACAACCCGTATCGCAGAACACAGATCATCCACCACGAACTAATACGGTTACAAAAACTTTAAGAAGTGGAAAACAATACACTATACATATTTAGATATATATATTATTAAATAATTACGCGAGATATATTTGCATGAGTGTGTTATACAAACTTAGCGTTACGTTAGTGCAAGTATCATTCATTGCGAGGGGGTATTGTTAGACTAATACAAATACTAATATCAACCGCAGGATGGCGCATGTAAATATATCTACTAATCTCACTTACAGTTTCATTTATATACCACTAGAGAGAAGATAATAAAACAGTTTGTCAGAACCTTTACATACCATCATTGTATTGTAATATCTTTATGTCCCTCACAACCTAGTATTGACCCAGCAGCGACTAATTGTCCTGATATCCTAGATAAAGGCTCTCCTACTTTGAGATAAGCTTTCACTATCCATTTGGAAACTATGGTCTACTGAATGAATACCTTACGAAACTAAAATGTTGAAGAACAACCCATTCGAGGGACTAGTAATATACTCATACACAGCCTACTAATATACTAGGCTGTGATAGTAGGCTGTATGTTATGGTATTGGTGAAACAAACTTGCAAAGTTCCAATTCCGAGAGGTAAATGGCCACTAGCACTTGTGGCTTTACATTCAGGGTGGGATTGATCAACATTTGCAGCTGACTAGTAGTATTGCCCCTACAATTAGACATAAGCGACATACCCAATAAAGTTATTGTTGGTGTCCCAGATCATCAAATGTAAACGGACAAATCTGAAACTGAAAGTACTATGCTATAATCGGACTGCTGCAATGAAGCTGCACATTGAGATTCTGGCTTGACAAAAATATTTTTGCCACCTCTATGCAGCGTGCATTAAGGCCGGAGTAACACACCCCCCCCCCCCCCCCCCCTGAAATTTTTTTTTATAAGTGCCCCATTTTTAAATGGGGGCATTTAAGAATTTCAAATATTTTGTTTTATTATTTCATTTTTAGTAGAATTTAATGAGCCAGGATTTCAAATCTGAAAACCGCTTAGCGAGACCTCTTTTAATTATCGATGTTTTTCCATGACGGCCTGTCCTTCAAATTGTAAGAAAGACAGACTAGATTCCACCAAACCTTAAAACTGACATCGTAAAAGAAATCAGCGACCCAGAAAACCCCCGTAATAAAAATTTCAGCTCGGTGATGTGCTTCTTTCGTGTCACAAATGATTAACCAACCAGTCAACAGACAGCCAGTTGTGGCGGGAATTTTGAAGGCAATTATCTCGGAATGACATCTTTCAAATGACTACTCTTCTGCCAATTATCAACCAAATTTGTATATGTTTGGCTCATTCAAAAGGGTTTCGGCAGTTCTTTAATTTAAGTTATCGGCTGGGATTTTTATATTTCCGTTTTTACAGACAATTTTTCAGATTACAACCAAAAATTTGTGAAAATTTTGTTTCATTTTCATAAATATTAATAAATTTTCATAAAAACGCAAAACTAAAAATATTAACCGATAACTTTTGTGGAGCTCACCTCAGTAATTCGAAAAAATTTGTTTCAGCCAATTTTACCTCAGTTCGAATGACTAGTTAGCATTTTAACCGCTAATCATGTTTCATGCTGCTAGAGGGCGACTGGAAATTGGAAAATTTTTCGAATGAACAAATGTTTAGCCATATTTTAACAGCCCATACTGTACTGTATAAAATCAAAATATTTTAATTTCAGTAGAAATTGAAGACATTAAAAAAAAGTGTTAGGGGGGGGGGGGGGGGGGGTGGAGTAAACTACGGCTTAAGAATATTATGTACAGTATATTCTGTAGGTTGTGTTAAAAACCATGTTACGCAAATATAATTTTATTTGACGGGTGTACTGTGTAATCCCTACGCCGAAACCACAGCTGACAACAGTGTACAGTATGTGCTATTTATTGTAAGTCCTATACTGTGTCAGGTAAAATGCGCACATCTCCAACTAGACACTATATAACATTGGAGGTGTCTCATTGTTTTCCCAAAGCTTGACACTTGAAAACAAAATCGCCTCCGCTTTGCAGGACATTGCTTTCGCCGTGAGGACCAGCCTGTGTACAATATTGTGCTTTGGCAGCCCCGTTGAGAAAATAAGCTTGGTGGAGACAGTCCATGACTTTCTTGCGACGCCTCATAAAGGACACTGACTTTGAAGATGCGGATAATCTCGCGAAATTCATGGGGGTTATTGAGTTGTGGCGGCGCAATTTGGTCGATAGCCGGCATATCATTCTTAATGCACGCTGCATTGGAGCATGCTAATATTTGAAGATTGCGTGGTAGAGGCAAATGTATTAATTTATTACAAGATATTAATTTAACATTAACCCTAAAGGCCTATGAGAAACCTGAAACGACACCCCAATTGGGTTTTTGCGTTACAGTAAAAAATATTTATATTTCTGTATTTATCCCTATACATACAGTATACCGGGAAAAGACATACAACTGCATGACTGCCGTAAATTGAAAGATTGTAAATTGAAAGTAAATATTGCATATGATTGATTACATTGAATTCTCTGCATTTCCAGTCTGGCAGTCTAGAGTCTGCCAGTACCCCAGTTGCCAGACCCCAGACTGTTCATGATACCTGGATACAGTCACAGGTACAGCAGTAGCCTACCCCTACAGTCAGACAGTGTACATGTAAAGTGTTACCGGCTGCCGCGGCGCCGCGTGTAGTTTTACCCGCTGCCGGCAGACCGATAGATCAGTAGGTACTGCAGTTATGCCAGTATGTAGTAGATAAACGTACTAAAACGTACCCAGGCAGCCAGGTACCGTACATACAGACATAGGCCTATTCAATATTAGTGTATTACAAAATATTACTGCCGGGCCGGTACTGCTGTACTCTGGTACTATACGGTACTACAATGACAGTGACAAACAGATGTACCGGTACCGTACTACTGCCTGACTGCTGTACTGTTACTGTCAGACTGCAGGACTGTAGTTTGCTAAGCTGTTACTGCAGTCCCGCCTGACCGTACTAGACTGCTAGTACTAGAGACTACAGGCAGACAGGACTAGCCTAGCATACTGGCTGCTGGGATAACTGTAGCATTACCCTGCCTGCCTGCTGCTACCAGCCTACCGGTGTAGCAGATAATTTCCACTCCCCCAAACGTTGACCCCCGGGTAAAAATTCCCTAGTGTATTTTCACCCCCGGGCAGCCGCAGCCGGGTTAGAATTTCAGTTAGGAACACTGGTTACTTTCTGACTGAAGCTCAGCCAAAAATTGTCCACATATTCACAGCCAGAAAGTGTCCGTGCATCCACTATTTGTCCTTCACAGGCTGCGATTATATTTCCGGACATATTTTGGCTGTAACTCTGTAACTCCACTAGTCAGCTAGTTGCTAGTACTCAAAGCAGAAGCTGGGCACATTTTTATTTTTAATATTATGATAGTTATCCCACCGATGAGATTCTAATTCTCAAATTAATTTATACAGAATTTTATGGCGATTCTAATGGCATAATTTTTAGAATGCCAATGTTAAAATTTCACTGCCGGTTTTCAAATGAAATTTAGCATTGTTTTCTATGGAGAAATTTCACTCCGAGAGCGTTTTCCGCGGACACATTCTGGCTGTAAATTGGAAATATTGTGACCAGTGTTCCTGACTGAATTTACTTGGGTATATTTACTGTTTTACCGGGCAGCAGGGCAGCCGGGGGTGTAACTACTGAACTACCGTACTCCTGTACTCTGGGTCCTGAGTGATTTTTTAGTGAAATTTAACCACCCTCAGTGTATTCTTACCCCTATCACACGATCACAGACACAGCCCATGATATTTTAAATTTCAATTTAATTTAAATGCGATATACAGATATGATGATGAGCTGTAATTTAATCCGCATCGGATTGTTAAAATTAGCACAGTAAAATTATAAATAAATAAATAAAACATACTTAAAGAAAACATAGATTAAACACATAGATCAAGGCTGTTAAGATGGACTGCGAGTTTGAAAGCAGGTGTGTTTTGTGGAAGCGCAGAGCAGACCTGAGCCTGTTCAATTCTTGCTGGAGAATTACAGAGCCGACAATGGCAATCATCTTGGGGACGCCAGCAGTTAGCTTTGGAGCATAGTTTGTGATGGTATCCGTTACTATACAGATATATACAGAGGAAGCCTACAGATATAAGCCTACAGTTACAGAGTTAAGCGAACAGACGACCACAGATACCTCTACTGCTCTAGCACTAGCAGTCTAGTACACAGACAAACACACGAGCTGTCAGAGATTTGTATATAGTAAAGTAGGTACCGGACCGGTTAGCCGGTACTGTGAAAGATGCAAAAAATACACCGGGAGTGAGAATACACGAGGGAACTTTAAACAGGGATGGATTTCTAGTATTAGTAGGCTAGTAGTAGTAACCGGGGATGGATTTGCACAGAGTAAAAATTGATAAATGCAGGGGAAATTTTTCACTTGAGCTGGAAGGGGTTAAGCTTAAAATAGACTAGGGAAAATACACTCCGGATGCCGGGAGTGAGAATACACTACCTGAATACAGGTACCGGTACTGACTGACTGGTCTGCCGCCTGCCGGTATGTAATTTTAACCGGGAATGGATGGGGATTCTCTGTTACACCGGTCAGCCGGTACACTACACATACACACTACACAGCTACAGGATTAAGTTTTACGTTAGCTAGCAATTAGTAGGCCTACGTTACATTTTTAGTGGTGTTATCTCTTATCTGTCTCTTTTTTATTATCAAACATGATGATGCTGCAATTGTTGTTGTGCGCTGGACTAACTTCCACGTTAGTTTTCGGTTTGCCCAATAATGAAAATCTCATCAACAGGAAAGTGGAACGGGCCATTGATCTCTCCTCTCAGTTAGTTAAGATAACATCGACCATCACCATAGAGAACCTCGGCTCTAAACCAACTGACTCCTACGTATTGGGCTTAGATCCAAATCTGGACGAGAATCTCGCTTTCTTCGGGGCGACCGCAACCGACAACGGCGATGAAACCGTGGAACTTCCAGTCAAACGAGTAACTCTCGAGGCAGATAAGAGCGGAGTCGAGGTGACCTTGGAGAAGCCGCTAATCTCCGGCGACTCGACAAAGATAGAAGCGACCTTGGTTTACAGCCACAACCTGCGCCCTTATCCTACCAGCATCCGTCAATCGGAACGCCAACTAGTCCTATACACCGGCAACTACTACTTCTACTCTCCGTACAAAACCAAGTCAGTAACAACCACGGCCAATCTACCAGTCCCCACGAAGACTGAAACATTCTCCCGTCTGGATCCCACTTCCCAATCAGAGAACCTCATCACATACGGTCCCTACGTAGATGTAGAACCCTTCTCCCATCAGCCTCTCACCATCCACTACGAGAACAACAAAGCCTTCATCACTATCACTGATATGCAACGCGTCATCGAAGTCTCTCACTGGGGTAACATCGCCGTCGAGGAGACCTTTAACTTCCTGCACAGTGGAGCGACTCTCAAAGGAACCTTCAGTCGTTATGACTACCAACGTTCCCAGGAGACCTTGTCCGCTTTCAAGGAGTTTAAGATGATTCTCCCGGCGTTGGCGAAAGACGTTTACTACCGGGACGAAATCGGTAACATCTCCACGTCGAATCTGTGGGAGCAGAGCGACTCCGTGGACGTAACAATTCGTCCGCGGTTTCCGTTGTTCGGGGGTTGGAAGACCCACTTTACCGTCGGCTACAACCTGCCCACCTACCAGTACCTCTTTACCCGGGACAACGAATATCGTCTTCGGATCCGGCTGGTGGATCATGTGTTCGACGATTACGTGGTGGATCGTTTGGAGGTCAAGGTAAGTGGATCAGTTGGAGGTCAAGGTAAGTGGATCGGTTTGAGGTCAAGGTAAGTGGATCGGTTGGAGGAGGTCAAGGTAAGTGGATCGGTTGGTGGAGGTCAGGGTAAGTGGATCGGTTGGTGGAGGTCAGGGTAAGTGGATCGGTTGGAGGTCAAGGTAAGTGGATCAGTTGGACACTTGGAGGTCAAGGTAAGTGGATCGGTTGGAGGTCAAGGTAAGTGGATCGGTTGGAGGTCATGGTAAGTGGATCGGCTGGAGGTCAAGGTAAGTGAATCGGTTGGTGGAGGTCAAGGTAAGTGGATCGGTTGGAGGTCAAGGTAAGTGGATCGGTTGGTGGAGGTCAAGGTAAGTGGATCGGTTGGTGGAGGTCAAGGTAAGTGGATCGGTTGGTGGAGGTTAAGGTAAGTGGATCGGTTGGAGGTCAAGGTAAGTGGATCGGTTGGAGGTCAAGGTAAGTGGATCGGCTGGAGGTCAAGGTAAGTGGATCGGTTGGTGGAGGTCAAGGTAAGTGGATCAGTTGGACACTTGGAGGTCAAGGTAAGTGGATCGGTTGGAGGTCAAGGTAAGTGGATCGGTTGGAGGTCAAGGTAAGTGGATCGGCTGGAGGTCAACTTAAGTGAATCGGTTGGTGGAGGTCAAGGTAAATGGATCGGTTGGTGGAGGTCAAGGTAAGTGGATCGGTTGGAGGTCAAGGTAAGTGGATCGGTTGGTGGAGGTCAAGGTAAGTGTATCGGTTGGTGGAGGTCAAGGTAAGTGTATCGGTTGGTGGAGGTCAAGGTAAGTGGATCGGTTGAAGGTCAAGGGAAGTGGATCGGTTGGAGGTCAAGGTTAGTGGATCGGTTGGAGGTCAAGGTAAGTGGATCGGTTGGTGGAGGTCAAGGTAAGTGGATCGGTTGGTGGAGGTCAAGGTAAGTGGATCGGTTGGTGGAGGTCAAGGTAAGTGGATCGGTTGGAGGTCAAGGTAAGTGGATCGGTTGGAGGTCAAGGTTAGTGGATCGGTTGGTGGAGGTCAAGGTAAGTGGATCGGTTGGTGGAGGTCAAGGTAAGTGGATCGGTTGGAGGTCAAGGTAAGTGGATCGGTTGGTGGAGGTCAAGGTAAGTGGATCGGTTGGTGGAGGTCAAGGTAAGTGGATCGGTTGGTGGAGGTCAAGGTAAGTGGATCGGTTGAGGTCAAGGGAAGTGGATCGGTTGGAGGTCAAGGTTAGTGGATCGGTTGGAGGTCAAGGTAAGTGGATCGGTTGGTGGAGGTCAAGGTAAGTGGATCGGTTGGTGGAGGTCAAGGTAAGTGGATCGGTTGGTGGAGGTCAAGGTAAGTGGATCGGTTGGAGGTCAAGGTAAGTGGATCGGTTGGAGGTCAAGGTAAGTGGATCGGTTGGAGGTCAAGGTAAGTGGATCGGCTGGAGGTCAACTTAAGTGAATCGGTTGGTGGAGGTCAAGGTAAGTGGATCGGTTGGTGGAGGTCAAGGTAAGTGGGTCGGTTGGAGGTCAAGGTAAGTGGATCGGTTGGTGGAGGTCAAGGTAAGTGGATCGGTTGGTGGAGGTCAAGGTAAGTGGATCGGTTGGTGGAGGTCAAGGTAAGTGGATCAGTTGGACACTTGGAGGTCAAGGTAAGTGGATCGGTTGGAGGTCAAGGTAAGTGGATCGGTTGGTGGAGGTCAAGGTAAGTGTATCGGTTGGTGGAGGTCAAGGTAAGTGGATCGGTTGGTGGAGGTCAAGGTAAGTGTATCGGTTGGAGGTCAAGGGAAGTGGATCGGTTGGAGGTCAAGGTAAGTGGATCGGTTGGAGGTCAAGGTAAGTGGATCGGTTGGAGGTCAAGGTAAGTGGATCGGTGGTGGAGGTCAAGGTAAGTGGATCGGTTGGTGGAGGTCAAGGTAAGTAGATCGGTTGGAGGTCAAGGTAAGTGGATCGGTTGGTGGAGGTCAAGGTAAGTGGATCGGTTGGTGGAGGTCAAGGTAAGTGGATCGGTTGGAGGTCAAGTATAGTGGATCGGTTGGAGGTCAAGGTAAGTGGATCGGTTGGAGGTCAAGGTTAGTGGATCGGTTGGAGGTAAACAAGGTAAGTGTATCGATATATTTATAAAGATTAGAATTAGGCCCTATACTAATGTACTATTATTAATTACCTGCCCAGGTCATTCTCCCAGAACGTGTTGGAGACATCGAGGTAACGACCCCTTACCCTGTTGAACGGCGTCCTGACGAGGTAGTAAAGACCTACCTGGACACGGTGGGACGTCCCGTTGTGGTGCTTCGACACACCAACCTCGTGGAGAACCACATCCAGGACCTCGAAATATCGTACACCTTCAACCACATCCTCCTTCTCCACGAGCCCATCATCGTGGTCACGGCTCTCTACGTCTTCTTCCTCCTCGTTATCATCTACGTGCGTCTCGACTTCTCCATCCACCAGGACGCCGAGTCCGAGAGCCGACTGCGCGCCGTAGCTCTCGTCCATCAGTTCCTAGAACTCCATCGTAAACGCGTCGGGATCTACTCGCAGTACGACGCCGTCGTCACCAAGTTTAAATCCTCGAAGGATTCCAACGCGTTCGCGAACGCCCGGAAGAAACTCGACGTCGAGTTGAAGGCGATGAATGCGACACTGGCGGAGACGGCGAAGCGGCTGGCCGACGTGGATGCGGTCGCCGAGATCCAACGACGGGAGATGGAGTATCGGGACGTCGTAATGCAGGCCATTGGGTTGGCCGAGAAGGTGACCAATGGGAGGATGACGCGTCCGCAGTACCTCGACAACGAGAAGGCCAATCGCAATAAACGGGAAGAACTCCGGGGAAAGATCGACCATCTTACCGGTCAACTATAGGTCGCTACGGCAACCCATTAGTGCTAACTGAATCGACTTTTAGTTTATAAATACAAGACATGGGGGCAATCGGTATTAGTTCATAATAAAGATTTAACCAGAGTGACTCATTAGCTATTCCGGTGGTGATAGTAGTTCAACCGTGTATGCAGTACTGTTATGGAGTTGTGACTGAATCCGTGGTTAACTTCCTAACCTACTATTACATCGTCAGTGTTACGGCCATTGGAATTGTGACGATTGATAAAAATGTTAAAACTGTTGTTATTGTTGTTGCCCAGTAACTTTAAGTTACAACTTATTAAATTCTAACAGTTTTATTTGTTGAGTTCACAAGTTCAGTTACGTTCAACTTTAATGTTGTCGTACCTAATGGTTTGGTCGGCCATTATTGTCCCAGTACTGTCGGATTGGTGGTGTCTAAGTAATTATTACAGTTGATCAGACCGGTTGCTGTTGGTGGTATTTCGTCGGCTTTTTATTTTTCTTGTTTAAATTGGTTTATATTTTGATTATTTAACTGATTATTTACCGGTTTCTATACAGAAGGTGTTGGAAGTTCTCCACGAACTTTTTGTATCTCGAAATAAAATTGGAATTTTCAAAGGTATGTTATTTTATAAATATGTCGCCATGGAGACAATTCCAGAACAGGCTTAGTATCGATCGTTGAATATTTCATGATTTACATGAAATATTATTCTGGTACATCCCCCCCCCCCCCCCCCAAAAAAATCTGTCTACAAATATATTTATTAAATATAATCATTTCTATATAGCATTCACTGACCTAAATTAATAACACAACAATCGCTCTGGTGCAGCGCCTCTCTACACTCTCCATAGCATAACACAACACCAGTAACCTAACAATAACGATGTATCAGTTTCCTTTCCTATTACGGTTTAGTGTCATTTTATTGCATAGCAAAAAAAACAGAGAGGCACGGCACGAAACAGATGTGCTTGTAAAGTAACGGCGATCGTCATCGTATTGCCAAATAACCTGTACCTGTATGGCATTTGATTACTCTCAAAATTCAATATTTCACTCTTCAATATCAGAATATTCTTCAATATCAATATTGCGAGAAATATCAATAATATTACATCATCATGCGATATTTACACGTTAATTCAATATTGTATATTCAATAACAGAAATTCAATTAATATTGTGTAAAAATATTGATTCAATATACAAACATATTTAATGAATATTCGCAAATATTGAATCAACATGTTGACATTCTGAACAAAAGATATTTAATTAATATGTTGTGAACATATTGATTAATTTGTGCCAATATTAACTCAATATGTTGCCAACATGTCAACATATTAATTCAATATGTTTGTATATTGAATCAATATTTGCACAATATTGATTGAACTTATGTTAATTATTAAATACTCAATAGAATATATAGAATTACATGTACCGTTAATAATATTGCACGATGATGTAATATTATTGATATTACTCGCAATATTTATATTGAAGAATACCATACTGATATTGAAGAGTAAAATATTGGTTTTTGAGCGTAATCAAATGCTATACCCTTCTTCTACCTTTCTGCAACCAAATAACCTGGGCTAACCTGCTATACAAGTGTGCTGATAGTGGCGGACATTGAAAAAAGTGTTCTCCAAATTAATTTTATTTATTGTTTTGGTTAAAAAAAAACACCACACAACCTGCTCCTTTCCCGTAATGTTTTAAATAAAATTAAATGGATTTTATTTAACACATAGTTTGTTGATGATGTTTGTGGTCATTATGCGCCATTAACTCGAAGTGTAATAGATATTTGTGATCCTTCCCTTGAAAGTAATTTTTACAAAACATTAAATGATTCGAAATAATATATTGAATCTTTATAATTAATTATTTGGCCTTCTTACTAAATATGACACTTAATTATCGGAATAAATATAACCCAACACCTATCTATACCCCCCACTGATTATAATCACAGCATTCTTATTAAAAGAAACAACTGGTCAAAAACCGTCATGCAGCACTCAGTAATCTTACACGGGCAATTGATAAACCTGCTGACTGGTAGGAAAGCAACCCAAGTTAAGGTTGAATCGCCAGCTGATAGCCTCAATGATTGGAAGGCCCACTTGGAGTAGCTTCTAAACAATAACGGGATTTATATTACTATTATATTGTCAGTGATCATAATGACAGTTAACTTTGACGGCCCTCAGGAAATGTATAAGCATAAGCTCCAGGAATGACTTGATTGAACATGTGGATGACTTCTGCTACTTGGGATCATGAACCGAAAATTATAACACCACAGGACTCGCATCTAATTATTTCATCATCTAAAAGATCCTTCTGATATTCATTCACCTTAGGCTTTGCTTTTCTTTGATCTTGTTCCAGGGCATTTAGCGCATCACCACTTTCCTTCAGGATTTTTTCATTAGCTTTACACAATGAAAGTGAATACCATCCAGCGGGACAACCATCATTATCACAAAGAACCATACAGGAATCGAACCTCCCATTGCAGGTGCATTACAACAATTATGGTCTTCCTAAATTGATCTCTTCCTTTTGTTGTGATGTGGGCCTAATAGCTCTTTCCACATCTTCCTTCTAAGTGTTTGTCTTATTATCAAACAATGGTAATAACAATAGTTAGGCAGATCGTACCACTGGTGCCGGGCAAGGACAGCTGCGCAAACTTTATACAATCCCTAAAAATAAATTACGCCAAATTACAGTAGAACTAATTAGAATGATTACCTCTATAGAATTATAATATTAAGACCAAACTAACCTGTCAATTGGAGCATCAGACTTAATTAAATTTTCTAATCGTTTGCCGGGACATTGAAACGTGACCTCGCTTGAAACCAAGAAACAATATACGTTCTTAGAGTCCATGTTGAATTCAGAGATATCATTATCCTGAATTCCCAGCAGTTAAATTGGTGACTTTGGTGAGCAAAAAGAGTATGCCTAATGAGGAGATAATAATAGTGTAATTTTGCCACCCATCTCGCATTTGCATGGCTGAAAGCATCTGAGCGTTGAAACATAATTCCTTGGTATTCCTCCTAAATAATTAAAGATAGCTCAAGATCTTTATAGTTCTTTATAGTTTATAGATTCTTGGCTGTTGAGTGCTTGCAGGTTGTAATATATTGTTTATAAAGTCCTTATTGTCTTCAAGCAACTCAACTTTTAAAATTACTAGGAATTTTGATGACAGAGCAGAGAGAGGCCTACTATTCGTATGATATACAGACGTTTCGGCCTAGGTCGTTTCGGTCCAGGACGTTTCGGCCCGGACGTTTCGGCCCGGACGATTCGGCCCGGACTATTCGGTCCGGACATTTCGGCCCATGACTGCAAGTGAATGAAAAGGCCAGGTCGTTATATTATATGATAATATTTATTCATTAAAATTCGACTTATTTCACAATAACATACAAACAACACTAAGTGTTGTTAAGTCTTAATGAAATATCTTTCACGAAAAGGCTATTTAATTTACCTTTATTACAAAATTAAATAAACAATATGTATGGTGGTGCTCTGCTTCCATAGACAATTCGCCATCAATTATGTTTATTACATTAGTTAATATTTATAAATAGAATGTAGAACTTCTATCTTGACTACTTTAGAATAGGTGGATCAGAGTTCCTACTATGTAACAATTGTTCTAGTAACGTAAAAACTTCAAAACAAATATATTGAACAACTTATTCTTAAAATTATGTTTGGTTTATATTTGCTATGTATGAAGTGATGATGAGGATGACATATATTTAAAAATAGTAGAATAGCTTAATAATCTAAGTAAAATAACTGAATAAAGTAATTGATTTAATTTTGTAACAATAAAGACAGTATTAACGATTGGAGGACTGTAAACTAGCACTGGTATTTCGCATACCGGTAGCAATTCTAGAACAGGTGATATCTGGGGTGATATGCACCAATTTAGAATATAATGAGTCTAATTAGTTCACTAATTAGTGTAGACTCAGTCTAGAGTTAGATCAGTCTAATTTCTATATGCACCAACATTTTCCAGTCTATTCTATTCCTAGTTCAGTCTAATTCGATTAGACTGGAAGAACCAATACAATGATTAGCTCCAATTGTATCAAAATCCAATCACAGATCAGTATTTCTTTAACGATTTATCATTGGCTCTCTGTCTAGCACTATTTGGGTGTTACCTTAATTAATACTACAGTAACTAACTCTGATGTTATTGTGTGGTGCTGGTTTCTTACATTGTGGCTTCCTTCCATATGGGCATAATCAGAAATTCGTCACATTTTTTGCGGATAATTACGATATTTGAATGGGGATTTTTGCTATTCGTGTTTTTAGTTGGATAAATACCTTCGAAAAATGACTAAAATATTAACAGAATGTTGATACTATGTGTGGCAGACAGTTTTGAAAACATGCTAAAATTCTGGCTCTATTTATGTCCCTATATCTTTCATAAATTGATGAAATTTTGAATTAAACAATATCATATTCCTGGTTTATGTTTTCAGAATTAATTTTTTTAAGCTTAAGCAGATTTTTATGGGCATTCGATTTCAGTTGTGAATTTTAATTATTAAAGGTTAGAGGTAGAAGTTTCCTTAGAGTTTTCCTCTATCGATTTTTGTTCCAAAATGTATGAACCAGTCAGAAATATAATTTCACGGCATAAACTAAACGTGCTGCGACATTTCACGGCAAAACTAAACTGCCGCGAATTGAGGTTATTTCTTTATTAACTGTGTCCGTTTGTGGGCCACCGTAATAAACAGCCTGTTACTTTATAATTTTTATATTTTGAGCACTATAAGCTCAATAAACTTTGAGATTTTGAGTGATTAAGGTATCAAATTATCTTTGTTCCTAACAGCAGCCATTAAATGATTATGCCCGATATTCGATATAGTGGGGGTAGCGAGCTGTTCCCATGACCGTTATGGTAAATAGTTTTTACGTGAAATCGAATGTTAATTGCGAGTTGAAAGATGTTCTCAGCATTTTCACAAACATAAAAATATTATTTGACATGCTCGGCTCACCCATAATAATGTATTGCACTAATATCAAACTCTTTCAAAGTTCTTTTGCTAAGTTTTATGTATGGCTTACCGCTTACTCTACTTGCAGTATGTGTATATTGTACATGTACAATACAGTATAATGTCCACTCGTTACTCAACCTAATTAAATACAGAATACTAAATCTGTTGATTGTTTGGCTAGTAACTATTGGAAACATATCAGCGGCTGAGCAGAAACTATAATATTAGACACCTATTAGCTGTCTAATATTTATATTCTAATTCGACTAGAAATTAGGCTAGTCTAAAGTTGGTGCATAATGATTAGACTGAGCTGGTTCTAATTAGAACAGGTTACATAGTTCAGGCTAATTAGATCGCTTGGTGCATACCACCCCTGATATCTTGTTTATCACATATGTTCGAACGTCTTGCTCTTGAACGCGAAGGGAGAATAGCACAAAATTAACAGAATAAAGACGAACAATATCCCGCATTAATTTAGTACTGTATGTTGCAAATCTTAGTATTTTATACTATATATTAGTAGCCTATGATGAACAGTATTATACAGAAGCTTCTACAAATAAACCTTGTATAACTTAACTACTGATGCAAATTTATCTGCGTCAGTTTCTACATGTATAACCGTATATAATAATATAATAATATTGGTTATTTATATAGCGCTTTTCTACGCTCAGCATACTCAAAGCGCTTTTATTATCATTACTCCAGCAAAGCCAGGTTCCCATTATACCGCTGGGTTGGTGTAGGCACTAATGTCTAAAGTGTCTTGCCTAGGGACACAGCAGTGCGAAATTTCTTACTTACAGCATCTATTAGATTCCAATCAAATAGTACATTCGAGACAGTATGGCTATTGCCATAGTTGAGCCACGCTCATCATACAGTCATCTATTTCAGGGGCTCTTAGAAATTGTGGGTAGACGATACGATCTTCTATCTAACTACACAACAAAAGGCAGCGGTTTGAAAGTGGTATCAACAATTGTTTGTATGTTTTACTTTTGCCATCATTGTGTCATGGTCCATCATCTTGGATACGTTGTTGCAATAATCTGATAATAACATTCGATTTAATTTTCATCTGGCTGCGGTACAACGCCTCAGCTGCTCAGTACAACATCATCAACAGGAACACCATAAGTCTGTAGGTATTACATGCTGAACCTACGTGTACTGAGTTTCGAGGTCAATTCACACATCACAGAGTCTTGCAGGCTGACAGGGGCAACATCTGTATCAGAGTTTTGTCCGTTCCTGTAGTCCGCTCCCTGCAGCTTCTCTCTGTCTCCGGGTCTGTCGGTACTGCGGTTTTTTATCTAACATTACAGTAATGTGGTGTGACTAACCCAACATTTCCGCATTTAATTGTACATAGGGTAGGGTAGGGTTAGGGTACCGTACTGGGGTAGGCCGACTGACTTGTGACTGCAGGACTGAACTTGAACTACAGAACTGAACTCTACAAATGTTTAATTATATGTTTGATGGCCAAACATCATCCTGATTTGATATTCTGTCGCAAACAACCGGGAGTTGCAATCGGACGACTCTGCGAGAAATGCGACGGTAAATGCGTTATATGCGACTCGTATGTGCGACCCTCGTCTCTTGTGCGAATCTGCGACGAGTGTAACTACGGCTCCTACCAGGGCCGTTGTATAATCTGCGGCGGGCCCGGGATATCCGACGCCTACTACTGCAAGGAGTGCTCCACGCAGGAGAAGGATAGGGACGGCTGTCCGAAAATAATAAACCTTGGCAGCGCGAAAACCGATCTGTTCTACGAGAGGAAAAAATACGGGTTTAAAAAGCGATAAAACACAACTGCGGCACTGCGGGTAGGCCTAATCGGACAGCCAACTATTTTTAACCGTACCTACTTTTTTTTATCAAAGCATTAGTGCTTACCTACGTTACATTAATGAAACTAAGAAAAGTTTGCTTTTCGCAAATCTGCAAATTAACCTGCAATAGTGATTAACTCTTTCCTCGTAATGTCTAGTTTCTCGGAGACGGCTTTGTCTAGGAAGATATCAGAACTCACTCAGTCCCAGCAGAGCATACAAACTCTCGCTTTGTGGCTGATTCACCACAGGAAACGAGCCAAAACTATCGTCGAAGTATGGCTCAAAGAGCTGAAACTCTGCAAACCGCCGCGGAAGCTCACCCTCATGTATCTGTCTAATGACGTCATACAGAATAGTAAGAAGAAGGGGGAGGAGTTCAGTAAGGAGTTCCGGGACGTGTTGCTAGAGGCGTTCGAGGATGTTAGTGGGGGTGCGGATACGAAGACGTTGGGGGCGTTGAGTAGACTACTGGAGATATGGAGGGATCGGGGGGTTTACGAGTCGGGGTTCCTAGTCGAGTTGGGGGGCTGCCTGGGGGGCAGAAGGGGGCGGGAGATATCGCCGTTGTCCCCGCCACAACGGGTCGCAGAGACGTCACGGAGTGCCGAGGTGAGTTAGGCCTGTAGACTACCGGTACCAAACCAACTACCAATATGTATTATGTATTAATAGCCTGCCTCATAACTCTAAAGGCAAATGAACCTACAAGTCAACTTTGGTTGTAAAGTGATTTGGAATTGTCTGAGTCTGTTTTTAGAGTCTGTTGAAATATAAAAGCGTTTTTAATTTTATAAAGTCTTCGGAGTTTTAGCCCCTCTTACAATGTAGATAGATTTCAATAATATAGACCTAATCTATCTATTTTCTATATTATTCCCAAATAAATATTTGGGATAATATTATACCCAATTCTTTTAAATCACCACAATAAATTAATTTCATTAACTTTGTATTTTATTTTATTTTGACTTTTTTACAAGATATTACATAGGAGCCTTGTGTGTAATGTAATGGACCCATCTGCATCTGTCACTCTAACTGTTACAGATTGCGGCGAGTCCTGTGGCTAAACGGCGGCGTAACGAGGACCTAGTAGAGCCTCTACCGGACCCTCCAGGAACCGATGAGTTGGTTCGGCGTCTGCAGGAGTTAGAGAGCGCCCCTAGCGGGGACGCGGAGGTTCGTGAACGGATCGCCCAGCTGCCGGCCGAGATACAGGATATCAGCTCGGTGGACAGACTTACCTCACCGACCCAGGCTGAGGAGCTGTCCGATCTGTCTGACAAGGTGGACCGCGCCCATGGGTTGCTAGGCGACTACAACGCGCGGTTGCAAAGCGAGATGGAGGAGCGCCGCGCCACCTACCGTCTCATATCCGCATTCATTAAGGAACAAGAGCGACGCGTAGCGGCAGACAACGAAACTCTCCAGCGCTACCAGTCCAATCTGGATCAGGTCACTAAAGTCCGACGAGAACTCAGGGATCATCTGCAGAGTCTACCGGATCTCAGTCGTTTACCTGACGTCACTTCCGGTGCTCTAGCTCCTCTACCGGCGGCCGGAGAACTGTTTACTATAAAACGTTAATTACTGACTAAGTGTTACTTGTGTTGAGATATTTCTCATTAAAACGTTAAATACTGACTAATTGTGTTGTCGATATATTTTTCATGAATCAGTTTTTAAACATTTTAGTTTCATCATTTTACATCGATCATTAGGGACCCAGACTCTCCAATTTTCTACAATCTCATACAGTTGTAACGCCTAAAGGATAGAGATTTTGAAATCAATTTCTGATAATTAGAAGTTGGTTTGTTGAAGGAATTATACGAATGTGCAATAGGATTCACTCATTCACTTCACTGGTTTTGAAAATATTGTGAAAATGTCTTCATCCACCGATATCGAACAACTCATGTTATTTAGGTGTGACTGGTCTGTCCGACGTCATTACGTACCTCCTACATTATCTCGGGCTAACTAATTGAGGGGGAGGGGGGTAGCCCACCCTCGCTAAAAATTACAGAAATGTTTTTGTTATTGCATCTAGAGCAAAATTTATTGGGGATTTCAAATCTGAAAACGGCTTAGAGAGATCTCGAGTTATCGTGGAATTTCTGTCTGCCAATCTGTCTGTCAAAATGTAAGACAGAGACAGACAACCGATAGACGGACAGACTAGATTCCATCAAAGTATTAAAACTGACATCGGAAATGAAATCAGCGTCCCCGAAAACCCCCATAAATAAAATTTTAGCACGGTGGTGTGCTTCCTTTCTGTCAGACATTATTAACCAATCAGACCCCATAAAAAGGTAGGTAGTTTAGCTCGGGAAGGTTTTAACTTTGAAGGCGATTATCTCTGAATGACATTTTTCGCGCGAAAAATACTAATTTCATAATTTGTAATTTCATAAGCTTCAATAAATTTCACGCACTTTTCCTAATTTAATAACATGTCCCCATTTTTTGAATGGAAAATTACAAAAAAAACATTTTCTGTTTTTTAAATATTTTGATTTTTTTTTTTACAAAATTGCCAATTATCAGAAATAGAGAACGAAAATACAAAAACTGCGTGAAAAATATGATGAAAATGAACATGCTGGTTCGAAAAAATGTGGTATCGAATAACAGAGGAGTAGTTTTTTTAGTGAAATTTTTAAAATATCACGGAGGCCGCTAGGGGGCGCTAAAAAATTTTTTATGTACTTTTGATGATTCTCTTTTCAATGGTATATCGTTTTCTATGCATTTTTCAACCACATCGGAGACATGTACAAAATAAGAAAAAACCATGGGGCTATCCCCCCACCCCCCTTAACAAACCTCCTAAGCCAAGGCAACCTCTGTAACAGAGACAACCCCAAAGGTT
This sequence comes from Nemertoderma westbladi, assembly GCA_032718475.1. NCBI lineage: Eukaryota > Metazoa > Xenacoelomorpha > Nemertodermatida > Nemertodermatidae > Nemertoderma > Nemertoderma westbladi. Next base: position 28,561 of record JAUCBJ010009099.1, on the reverse strand, counting down.
CTTCTATACCGGAGACAACCTGAAGGCTCCTCCCTACCAGAGCGGAGGCAACTTGAAGGCTCCTCTATACTGGAGCAGAGGCAACCCGAAGGCTCCTCTCTACCGGAGTGGAGGCAACCCGAAGGTGCCTCTCTACCGGAGGCAACCCGAAGGCTCCTCTCTACTGGAGCAGAGGCAACCCGAAAGTGTCTCTCTACCGGAGGTAACCCGAAGGTGCCTCTCTACCAGAGGCAACCTGAAGGCTCATCTCTATTGGAGCGGAGGAAACCCGAAGGCTCCTCTCTACCAGAGCAGAGGCAATCCGAAGGTGTCTCTCTACTGGAGGTAACCCGAAGGTGCCTCTCTACTGGAGCGGAGGCAACCCGAAGGCTCCTCTCTACCGGAGCAGAGGCAACCCAAAGGGTCTCTCTACCGGAGCTAACCCGAAGGTGCCTCTCTACGAGAGGTAACCCGAAGGTGCATCTCTACCGGAGCGGAGGCAACCCGAAGATGTCTCTACTGGAGGTAACCCGAAGGTGCCTCTCTACGAGAGGTAACCCGAAGGTGCATCTCTACCGGAGCGGAGGCAACCCGAAGATGTCTCTACTGGAGGTAACCCGAAGGTGCCTCTCTACCAGAGGTAACCCGAAGATGCATCTCTACCGGAGCAGAGGCAACCCAAAGGTGCCTCTACCGGAGGTAACCCGAAGGTGCCTCTTCCAGAGGCAACCCGAAGGCTCCTCTCTACCGGAGCGGAGGAAACCCGAAGGCTCCTCACTACTGGAGGCAACCTGAAGGCTCCTCTCTACCGGAGCGGAGGCAACCTGAAGGTGTCTCTCTACTGGAGGTAACCCGAAGGTGCCTCTTTACTAGAGGCAACCCGAAGGCTCCTCTCTACCGGAGCGGATGAAACCCGAAGGCTCCTCTCTACTGGAGGCAACCTGAAGGCTCCTCTCTACCGGAGCGGAGGCAACCTGAAGGTGTCTCTCTACTGGAGGTAACCCGAAGGTGCCTCTTTACTAGAGGCAACCCGAAGGCTCCTCTCTACCGGAGCGGATGAAACCCAAAGGCTCCTCTCTACCGGAGCAGAGGCAACCCGAAGGTGTCTCTCTACCGGAGGTAACCCGAAAGTGCCTCTCTACCAGAGGTAACCCGAAGATGCATCTCTACCGGAGCAGAGGCAACCCAAAGGTGCCTCTACCGGAGGTAACTCGAAGGTGCCTCTACCAGAGGCAACCCGAAGGCTCCTCTCTACCGGAGCGGAGGAAACCCGAAGGCTCCTCACTACTGGAGGCAACCTGAAGGTGTCTCTCTACTGGAGGTAACCCGAAGGTGCCTCTTTACTAGAGGCAACCCGAAGGCTCCTCTCTACCGGAGCGGATGAAACCCGAAGGCTCCTCTCTACTGGAGGCAACCCGAAGGCTCCTCTCTACCGGAGCTGAGGCAACCCAGAGGATCCTCTCTACCGGAGCAGAGGTAACCCGAAGGCTCCTCTCTACCGGAGCAGAGGTAACCCGAAGGCTCCTCTACCGGAGCGGAGGCAACCTGAAGACTCCTCTCTACTGGAGTGGAGGCAACCCGAAGGCTCCTCTCTACCGGAGCGAGGCAACCCGAAGGGCCTCTCTACCGGAGGTAACCCAAAGGTGCCTCTCTACCAGAGGCAACCCGAAGGCTCCTCTCTACCGGAGTGGAGGCAACCCGAAGGATCCTCTCAACTGGAGCGAAGGCAATCCGAAGGTGCCTCTCTACCGGAGTGGAGGCAACCCAAAGCTCCTCTCTACCAGAGCAGAGGCGACCCGAAGGTTACTCTCTACCAGAGCGGAGGCAACCCGAAGGCTCCTCTATACTGGAGCGGAGGCAACCCAAAGGCTCCTTTCTACCGGAGCGGAGGCAACCCGAAGACTCCACTCTACTGGAGGCAACCCGAAGGTGCATCTCTGCTGGAGGCAACCCAAAGGCTCCTCTCTACCGGAGTGGAGGCAACCTGAAGGCTCCTCTCTACCGGAGCAGAGGCAACCCGAAGACACATCTCTACCGGAGTGGAGGCAACGCGAAGGCTCCTCTCTACCGGAGCGGAGGCAACCCGAAGGCTCCCCTCTACTGGAGCCAACCCGAAGGCTCCACTCTACCAGAGGTAACCCGAAGGCTCCTCCCTACCGGAGGCAACCCGAAGGTTCCTCTCTACCAGAGGTAACCCGAAGGCTCCTCTCTACTGGTGGCAACCCAAAGGCTCCTCTCTATCGTATCGGCGGCAACCCTTAGGCTCATCTCTACTGGAGCGGAGGCAAACCGAAGGCTCCACTCTACTGGAGGCAACCCGAAGGTGCATCTCTACTGGAGGCAACCCGAAGGTGCATCTCTACTGGAGGCAACCCGAAGGCTCCTCTCTACTGGAGGCAACCCGAAGGCTCCTCTCTACTGGCGCAGAGGCAACCCAAAGGCTCCTCTCTACGGGAGTGGAGGCAACCCGAAGTCTCCTCTCTACCGGAGGCAACCCAAAGGCTCCTCTCTACCGGAGGCAACCCGAAGGTGCATCTCTACTGGAGGCAACCCAAAGGCTCCTCTCTACCGGAGCAGAGGCAACCCAAAGGCTCCACCCTACTGGAGGCAAACCGATGGCTCCTCTCTACCGGAGCAGAGGCAACCCGAAGGCTCTTCTCTACTGGAGCGGAGGCAACCCAAAGGCTCCTCTCTACCGGAGTGGAGGCAACCCGAAGGCTCCACTCTACTGGAGGCCACCCGAAGGTGCATCTCTACTGGAGGCAACCCGAAGGCTCCTCACTACCAGAGTGGAGGCAACCCAAAGGCTCCTCTCTTCCGGAGCGGAGGCAACCCGAAGGCTCCACTCTACTGGAGGCAACCCAAAGGTGCCTATCTACCGGAGGTAACCCGAAGGTGCATCTCTACTGGAGTGGAGGCAACCCGAAGGCTCCTCTCTACTGGAGTGGAGGCAACCCTAAGGCTCCTCTCTACCAGAGCGAAGGCAACCCGAAGGCACCTCTCTACCAGAGGTAACCCGAAGGCTCCTCTCTACCAAAGCGGAGGCAACCCGAAGGCTCCTCTCTACCAGAGGCAACATGAAGGCTCCTCTCTACCAGAGGCAACATGAAGGCTCCTCTCTACCGGAGTGGAGGCAACCCGAAGGCTCATCTCTACTGGAGCGAAGGCAACCCGAAGGCACTTCTCTACAAGAGGTAACCCGAAGGCTCCTCTCTACCGGAGCGGAGGCAACCCGAAGGCCCCAATCTACTGGATGCAACCCGAAGGTGCATCTCTACTGGAGGCATCCGAAGGCTCCTCTGTACCGCAGCGGAGGCAGCCCGAAGGCTCCTCTCTACCGCAGCGGAGGCAGCCCGAAGGCTCCTCTCTACTGGAGCGAAGGCAACCCGAAGGTGCATCTCTACTGGAGGCAACCTGAAGGCTCCTCTCTACCGCAGCGAAGGCAACCCGAAGGCACCTCTCTACCAGAGGTAACCCGAAGGCTCCTCTCTACTGGAGGCAACCCGAAGGCTCCCCTCTACCGGAGGCAACCCGAAGGTGCCTCTCTACCAGAGGCAACCCGAAGACCCTTCTCTACCAGAGGCAACCCGAAGGCTCCACTCTACCAGAGGCAACCCTAAGGCTCCTCTCTACCAGAGGCAACCCGAAGGCTCCGCTCTACCAGAGGCAACCCGAAGGCTCCTCTCTACCAGAGGCAACCCAAAGGTGCCTCTCTACTGGAGGCAACCTGAAGATGCCTCTCTCCCGGAGGCAACCCGAAGACTCTTCTCTACCGGACGCAACCCGAAGACTCCACTCTACCAGAGGCAACCCGAAGACTCCTCTCTATTGGAGGCAACCCGAAGGCTCATCTCTACCGGAGGTAACCTGAAGGTTCCTCTCTACCGGAGGCAACCCGAAGATGCCTCTCTACCAGAGGCAACCCGAAGGTGCCTCTCCACTGGAGGCAACCCTCTTTCTAGTTGTATGTGTTTTTTACACCTTCTTTCTAGTTGTATGTGTTTTTTTACACCTTATTTCTAGTTGTATGTTTTTTTACACCTTCTTTCTAGTTGTATGTGTTTTTTTACACCTTATTTCTAGTTGTATGTTTTTTTACACCTTCTTTCTAGTTGTATGTGTTTTTTATACCTTCTTTCTAGTTGTATGTGTTTTTCACCCCTTCTTTCTAGTTGTATGTGTTTTTTTACACCTTCTTTCTAGTTGTATGTGTTTTTACACCTTCTTTCTAGTTGTATGTGTTTTTTACACCTTCTTTCTAGTTGTATGTGTTTTTACACCTTCTTTCTAGTTGTATGTGTTTTTTACACCTTCTTTCTAGTTGTATGTGTTTTTACACCTTCTTTCTAGTTGTATGTGTTTTTTACACCTTCTTTCTAGTTGTATGTGTTTTTTACACCTTCTTTCTAGTTGTATGTGTTTTTTACACCTTCTTTCTAGTTGTATGTGTTTTTTACACCTTCTTTCTAGTTGTATGTGTTTTTACACCTTCTTTCTAGTTGTATGTGTTTTTTACACCTTCTTTCTAGTTGTATGTGTTTTTTACACCTTCTTTCTAGTTGTATGTGTTTTTTACACCTTCTTTCTAGTTGTATGTGTTTTTACACCTTCTTTCTAGTTGTATGTGTTTTTTACACCTTCTTTCTAGTTGTATGTGTTTTTTACACCTTCTTTCTAGTTGTATGTGTTTTTACACCTTCTTTCTAGTTGTATGTGTTTTTTACACCTTCTTTCTAGTTGTATGTGTTTTTACACCTTCTTTCTAGTTGTATGTGTTTTTTACACCTTCTTTCTAGTTGTATGTGTTTTTACACCTTCTTTCTAGTTGTATGTGTTTTTTACACCTTCTTTCTAGTTGTATGTGTTTTTACACCTTCTTTCTAGTTGTATGTGTTTTTTACACCTTCTTTCTAGTTGTATGTGTTTTTACACCTTCTTTCTAGTTGTATGTGTTTTTTACACCTTCTTTCTAGTTGTATGTGTTTTTACACCTTCTTTCTAGTTGTATGTGTTTTTTACACCTTCTTTCTAGTTGTATGTGTTTTTACACCTTCTTTCTAGTTGTATGTGTTTTTTACACCTTCTTTCTAGTTGTATGTGTTTTTTACACCTTCTTTCTAGTTGTATGTGTTTTTACACCTTCTTTCTAGTTGTATGTGTTTTTTACACCTTCTTTCTAGTTGTATGTGTTTTTACACCTTCTTTCTAGTTGTATGTGTTTTTTACACCTTCTTTCTAGTTGTATGTGTTTTTACACCTTCTTTCTAGTTGTATGTGTTTTTTACACCTTCTTTCTAGTTGTATGTGTTTTTACACCTTCTTTCTAGTTGTATGTGTTTTTACACCTTCTTTCTAGTTGTATGTGTTTTTACACCTTCTTTCTAGTTGTATGTGTTTTTTACACCTTCTTTCTAGTTGTATGTGTTTTTTACACCTTCTTTCTAGTTGTATGTGTTTTTTACACCTTCTTTCTAGTTGTATGTGTTTTTACACCTTCTTTCTAGTTGTATGTGTTTTTTACACCTTCTTTCTAGTTGTATGTGTTTTTACACCTTCTTTCTAGTTGTATGTGTTTTTTACACCTTCTTTCTAGTTGTATGTGTTTTTACACCTTCTTTCTAGTTGTATGTGTTTTTTACACCTTCTTTCTAGTTGTATGTGTTTTTACACCTTCTTTCTAGTTGTATGTGTTTTTTACACCTTCTTTCTAGTTGTATGTGTTTTTACACCTTCTTTCTAGTTGTATGTGTTTTTTACACCTTCTTTCTAGTTGTATGTGTTTTTACACCTTCTTTCTAGTTGTATGTGTTTTTACACCTTCTTTCTAGTTGTATGTGTTTTTTACACCTTCTTTCTAGTTGTATGTGTTTTTACACCTTCTTTCTAGTTGTATGTGTTTTTACACCTTCTTTCTAGTTGTATGTGTTTTTACACCTTCTTTCTAGTTGTATGTGTTTTTTACACCTTCTTTCTAGTTGTATGTGTTTTTTACACCTTCTTTCTAGTTGTATGTGTTTTTACACCTTCTTTCTAGTTGTATGTGTTTTTTACACCTTCTTTCTAGTTGTATGTGTTTTTTACACCTTCTTTCTAGTTGTATGTGTTTTTACACCTTCTTTCTAGTTGTATGTGTTTTTTACACCTTCTTTCTAGTTGTATGTGTTTTTTACACCTTCTTTCTAGTTGTATGTGTTTTTTACACCTTCTTTCTAGTTGTATGTGTTTTTACACCTTCTTTCTAGTTGTATGTGTTTTTACACCTTCTTTCTAGTTGTATGTGTTTTTTACACCTTCTTTCTAGTTGTATGTGTTTTTTACACCTTCTTTCTAGTTGTATGTGTTTTTACACCTTCTTTCTAGTTGTATGTGTTTTTACACCTTCTTTCTAGTTGTATGTGTTTTTACACCTTCTTTCTAGTTGTATGTGTTTTTTACACCTTCTTTCTAGTTGTATGTGTTTTTTACACCTTCTTTCTAGTTGTATGTGTTTTTACACCTTCTTTCTAGTTGTATGTGTTTTTTACACCTTCTTTCTAGTTGTATGTGTTTTTTACACCTTCTTTCTAGTTGTATGTGTTTTTTACACCTTCTTTCTAGTTGTATGTGTTTTTTACACCTTCTTTCTAGTTGTATGTGTTTTTTACACCTTCTTTCTAGTTGTATGTGTTTTTTACACCTTCTTTCTAGTTGTATGTGTTTTTACACCTTCTTTCTAGTTGTATGTGTTTTTTACACCTTCTTTCTAGTTGTATGTGTTTTTTACACCTTCTTTCTAGTTGTATGTGTTTTTACACCTTCTTTCTAGTTGTATGTGTTTTTTACACCTTCTTTCTAGTTGTATGTGTTTTTACACCTTCTTTCTAGTTGTATGTGTTTTTTACACCTTCTTTCTAGTTGTATGTGTTTTTTACACCTTCTTTCTAGTTGTATGTGTTTTTTACACCTTCTTTCTAGTTGTATGTGTTTTTTACACCTTCTTTCTAGTTGTATGTGTTTTTACACCTTCTTTCTAGTTGTATGTGTTTTTACACCTTCTTTCTAGTTGTATGTGTTTTTTACACCTTCTTTCTAGTTGTATGTGTTTTTACACCTTCTTTCTAGTTGTATGTGTTTTTACACCTTCTTTCTAGTTGTATGTGTTTTTTACACCTTCTTTCTAGTTGTATGTGTTTTTTACACCTTCTTTCTAGTTGTATGTGTTTTTTACACCTTCTTTCTAGTTGTATGTGTTTTTTACACCTTCTTTCTAGTTGTATGTGTTTTTTACACCTTCTTTCTAGTTGTATGTGTTTTTTACACCTTCTTTCTAGTTGTATGTGTTTTTTACACCTTCTTTCTAGTTGTATGTGTTTTTTACACCTTCTTTCTAGTTGTATGTGTTTTTTACACCTTCTTTCTAGTTGTATGTGTTTTTACACCTTCTTTCTAGTTGTATGTGTTTTTTACACCTTCTTTCTAGTTGTATGTGTTTTTACACCTTCTTTCTAGTTGTATGTGTTTTTTACACCTTCTTTCTAGTTGTATGTGTTTTTACACCTTCTTTCTAGTTGTATGTGTTTTTTACACCTTCTTTCTAGTTGTATGTGTTTTTACACCTTCTTTCTAGTTGTATGTGTTTTTTACACCTTCTTTCTAGTTGTATGTGTTTTTTACACCTTCTTTCTAGTTGTATGTGTTTTTTACACCTTCTTTCTAGTTGTATGTGTTTTTACACCTTCTTTCTAGTTGTATGTGTTTTTTACACCTTCTTTCTAGTTGTATGTGTTTTTTACACCTTCTTTCTAGTTGTATGTGTTTTTACACCTTCTTTCTAGTTGTATGTGTTTTTTACACCTTCTTTCTAGTTGTATGTGTTTTTTACACCTTCTTTCTAGTTGTATGTGTTTTTTACACCTTCTTTCTAGTTGTATGTGTTTTTTACACCTTCTTTCTAGTTGTATGTGTTTTTACACCTTCTTTCTAGTTGTATGTGTTTTTTACACCTTCTTTCTAGTTGTATGTGTTTTTTACACCTTCTTTCTAGTTGTATGTGTTTTTACACCTTCTTTCTAGTTGTATGTGTTTTTTACACCTTCTTTCTAGTTGTATGTGTTTTTTACACCTTCTTTCTAGTTGTATGTGTTTTTTACACCTTCTTTCTAGTTGTATGTGTTTTTTACACCTTCTTTCTAGTTGTATGTGTTTTTACACCTTCTTTCTAGTTGTATGTGTTTTTTACACCTTCTTTCTAGTTGTATGTGTTTTTTACACCTTCTTTCTAGTTGTATGTGTTTTTTACACCTTCTTTCTAGTTGTATGTGTTTTTACACCTTCTTTCTAGTTGTATGTGTTTTTACACCTTCTTTCTAGTTGTATGTGTTTTTACACCTTCTTTCTAGTTGTATGTGTTTTTACACCTTCTTTCTAGTTGTATGTGTTTTTTACACCTTCTTTCTAGTTGTATGTGTTTTTTACACCTTCTTTCTAGTTGTATGTGTTTTTTACACCTTCTTTCTAGTTGTATGTGTTTTTACACCTTCTTTCTAGTTGTATGTGTTTTTTACACCTTCTTTCTAGTTGTATGTGTTTTTTACACCTTCTTTCTAGTTGTATGTGTTTTTTACACCTTCTTTCTAGTTGTATGTGTTTTTTACACCTTCTTTCTAGTTGTATGTGTTTTTTACACCTTCTTTCTAGTTGTATGTGTTTTTTACACCTTCTTTCTAGTTGTATGTGTTTTTTACACCTTCTTTCTAGTTGTATGTGTTTTTTACACCTTCTTTCTAGTTGTATGTGTTTTTTACACCTTCTTTCTAGTTGTATGTGTTTTTTACACCTTCTTTCTAGTTGTATGTGTTTTTTACACCTTCTTTCTAGTTGTATGTGTTTTTTACACCTTCTTTCTAGTTGTATGTGTTTTTTACACCTTCTTTCTAGTTGTATGTGTTTTTTACACCTTCTTTCTAGTTGTATGTGTTTTTTACACCTTCTTTCTAGTTGTATGTGTTTTTACACCTTCTTTCTAGTTGTATGTGTTTTTACACCTTCTTTCTAGTTGTATGTGTTTTTACACCTTCTTTCTAGTTGTATGTGTTTTTTACACCTTCTTTCTAGTTGTATGTGTTTTTACACCTTCTTTCTAGTTGTATGTGTTTTTACACCTTCTTTCTAGTTGTATGTGTTTTTACACCTTCTTTCTAGTTGTATGTGTTTTTACACCTTCTTTCTAGTTGTATGTGTTTTTACACCTTCTTTCTAGTTGTATGTGTTTTTTACACCTTCTTTCTAGTTGTATGTGTTTTTTACACCTTCTTTCTAGTTGTATGTGTTTTTTACACCTTCTTTCTAGTTGTATGTGTTTTTTACACCTTCTTTCTAGTTGTATGTGTTTTTTACACCTTCTTTCTAGTTGTATGTGTTTTTTACACCTTCTTTCTAGTTGTATGTGTTTTTTACACCTTCTTTCTAGTTGTATGTGTTTTTTACACCTTCTTTCTAGTTGTATGTGTTTTTTACACCTTCTTTCTAGTTGTATGTGTTTTTTACACCTTCTTTCTAGTTGTATGTGTTTTTTACACCTTCTTTCTAGTTGTATGTGTTTTTTACACCTTCTTTCTAGTTGTATGTGTTTTTTACACCTTCTTTCTAGTTGTATGTGTTTTTTACACCTTCTTTCTAGTTGTATGTGTTTTTACACCTTCTTTCTAGTTGTATGTGTTTTTTACACCTTCTTTCTAGTTGTATGTGTTTTTTACACCTTCTTTCTAGTTGTATGTGTTTTTTACACCTTCTTTCTAGTTGTATGTGTTTTTTACACCTTCTTTCTAGTTGTATGTGTTTTTTACACCTTCTTTCTAGTTGTATGTGTTTTTTACACCTTCTTTCTAGTTGTATGTGTTTTTTACACCTTCTTTCTAGTTGTATGTGTTTTTACACCTTCTTTCTAGTTGTATGTGTTTTTTACACCTTCTTTCTAGTTGTATGTGTTTTTTACACCTTCTTTCTAGTTGTATGTGTTTTTTACACCTTCTTTCTAGTTGTATGTGTTTTTTACACCTTCTTTCTAGTTGTATGTGTTTTTTACACCTTCTTTCTAGTTGTATGTGTTTTTTACACCTTCTTTCTAGTTGTATGTGTTTTTTACACCTTCTTTCTAGTTGTATGTGTTTTTTACACCTTCTTTCTAGTTGTATGTGTTTTTTACACCTTCTTTCTAGTTGTATGTGTTTTTTACACCTTCTTTCTAGTTGTATGTGTTTTTTACACCTTCTTTCTAGTTGTATGTGTTTTTTACACCTTCTTTCTAGTTGTATGTGTTTTTTACACCTTCTTTCTAGTTGTATGTGTTTTTTACACCTTCTTTCTAGTTGTATGTGTTTTTTACACCTTCTTTCTAGTTGTATGTGTTTTTACACCTTCTTTCTAGTTGTATGTGTTTTTTACACCTTCTTTCTAGTTGTATGTGTTTTTTACACCTTCTTTCTAGTTGTATGTGTTTTTTACACCTTCTTTCTAGTTGTATGTGTTTTTTACACCTTCTTTCTAGTTGTATGTGTTTTTTACACCTTCTTTCTAGTTGTATGTGTTTTTTACACCTTCTTTCTAGTTGTATGTGTTTTTTACACCTTCTTTCTAGTTGTATGTGTTTTTTACACCTTCTTTCTAGTTGTATGTGTTTTTTACACCTTCTTTCTAGTTGTATGTGTTTTTTACACCTTCTTTCTAGTTGTATGTGTTTTTTACACCTTCTTTCTAGTTGTATGTGTTTTTTACACCTTCTTTCTAGTTGTATGTGTTTTTTACACCTTCTTTCTAGTTGTATGTGTTTTTTACACCTTCTTTCTAGTTGTATGTGTTTTTTACACCTTCTTTCTAGTTGTATGTGTTTTTTACACCTTCTTTCTAGTTGTATGTGTTTTTTACACCTTCTTTCTAGTTGTATGTGTTTTTTACACCTTCTTTCTAGTTGTATGTGTTTTTTACACCTTCTTTCTAGTTGTATGTGTTTTTTACACCTTCTTTCTAGTTGTATGTGTTTTTTACACCTTCTTTCTAGTTGTATGTGTTTTTTACACCTTCTTTCTAGTTGTATGTGTTTTTTACACCTTCTTTCTAGTTGTATGTGTTTTTTACACCTTCTTTCTAGTTGTATGTGTTTTTTACACCTTCTTTCTAGTTGTATGTGTTTTTTACACCTTCTTTCTAGTTGTATGTGTTTTTTACACCTTCTTTCTAGTTGTATGTGTTTTTTACACCTTCTTTCTAGTTGTATGTGTTTTTTACACCTTCTTTCTAGTTGTATGTGTTTTTTACACCTTCTTTCTAGTTGTATGTGTTTTTTACACCTTCTTTCTAGTTGTATGTGTTTTTTACACCTTCTTTCTAGTTGTATGTGTTTTTTACACCTTCTTTCTAGTTGTATGTGTTTTTTACACCTTCTTTCTAGTTGTATGTGTTTTTTACACCTTCTTTCTAGTTGTATGTGTTTTTTACACCTTCTTTCTAGTTGTATGTGTTTTTTACACCTTCTTTCTAGTTGTATGTGTTTTTTACACCTTCTTTCTAGTTGTATGTGTTTTTTACACCTTCTTTCTAGTTGTATGTGTTTTTTACACCTTCTTTCTAGTTGTATGTGTTTTTTACACCTTCTTTCTAGTTGTATGTGTTTTTTACACCTTCTTTCTAGTTGTATGTGTTTTTTACACCTTCTTTCTAGTTGTATGTGTTTTTTACACCTTCTTTCTAGTTGTATGTGTTTTTTACACCTTCTTTCTAGTTGTATGTGTTTTTTACACCTTCTTTCTAGTTGTATGTGTTTTTTACACCTTCTTTCTAGTTGTATGTGTTTTTTACACCTTCTTTCTAGTTGTATGTGTTTTTTACACCTTCTTTCTAGTTGTATGTGTTTTTTACACCTTCTTTCTAGTTGTATGTGTTTTTTACACCTTCTTTCTAGTTGTATGTGTTTTTTACACCTTCTTTCTAGTTGTATGTGTTTTTTACACCTTCTTTCTAGTTGTATGTGTTTTTTACACCTTCTTTCTAGTTGTATGTGTTTTTTACACCTTCTTTCTAGTTGTATGTGTTTTTTACACCTTCTTTCTAGTTGTATGTGTTTTTTACACCTTCTTTCTAGTTGTATGTGTTTTTTACACCTTCTTTCTAGTTGTATGTGTTTTTTACACCTTCTTTCTAGTTGTATGTGTTTTTTACACCTTCTTTCTAGTTGTATGTGTTTTTTACACCTTCTTTCTAGTTGTATGTGTTTTTTACACCTTCTTTCTAGTTGTATGTGTTTTTTACACCTTCTTTCTAGTTGTATGTGTTTTTTACACCTTCTTTCTAGTTGTATGTGTTTTTTACACCTTCTTTCTAGTTGTATGTGTTTTTTACACCTTCTTTCTAGTTGTATGTGTTTTTTACACCTTCTTTCTAGTTGTATGTGTTTTTTACACCTTCTTTCTAGTTGTATGTGTTTTTTA
>JAUCBJ010009099.1:0-16021 GCA_032718475.1 Nemertoderma westbladi | reverse complement strand
ACCTTCTTTCTAGTTGTATGTGTTTTTTTACACCTTCTTTATAGTTGTATGTGTTTTTTACACCTTCTTTCTAGTTGTATGTGTTTTTTACACCTTATTTCTAGTTGTATGTGTTGTTTACACCTTCTTTCTAGTTGTATGTGTTTTTTTTACCCCTCCTGACTGCCTTTAAATGTTATGATAATACTTTATTTGTAGCCCATGACTATACGGTGGTCTATTCGGTGCAGGCACCATCCAAAATATAATATTATATATTAGCGGAAATAAATTTGGATAGTTTACAAACTTCAAATCAACTACGCTACACGGTATATGCAGACAAGCTGGTCCTTGGATATCGAAAATTCATGGAAGGTCCTTCAAAATTCCCGGCTGTGTTTCCAAGACAACACATTCTGTTAGGCTTCCTATCCATAGTAAATACCATATTTTTATTGTTATGTATGTTGCTGCAGGCCGGTCTTATAAACGTAGTTGTAAAATGTTATGTTGTTTGATTTGTAGAAATTTTAAAGACGTTTCTAAGACTAAATCGAAGGAGATCACCAGCTATAATTGGGGCTGGGAGTTTGGGGGGACTTTTACTTGATTACTCCGTATTATTGTTAGACTCTTTAGCTCTTACTTAGATACGTAATAGGTAGATAGTTGGATTGAATATATGGTTACACATAATAATGGTTTACATTGAAATCCGTCATAATAATATTATTTACTAAAAAACGAAGCCAGTGATCTTACACTAACGCGTATTTTCCTTCGAATAATAATTCGAGGTATTTTTATAGTTCGGTTATTTTTTGATAATTCGGTTAACTTGCAAAAAAATTTTCACACCTAATTTTTCATCTTGCAAATCTCGTTAAAGGTTATAATTTATTATTGGTGTCAGGGTTCCACCTTGGTGTATTGGTTGCATTTATGGTTAAAGTTTTCTTCAGAAGAGCATTCAACAAGATATGTCACTTGTACTTGTATGTGCATTCATAGCCCTATGATACCATATTATTATTATTATTATTATCTTACAAACTAAATCTGATATTTGTCTCGTTTTTACTAATTTCAACTATTAAAGAGATATAATATATCTCAAGTTACGCGCTTTGTTGTAAAACGCAACTTTACGCTTTAACGCTTCTCTTTACGTAGGGGTGTGAGTCGTGCGGTGTCCAAGGACCGGGGGGGGGGGGGGGGGGATATTGGCGCAAACGGTGCCAATACGGTTTAACTAACGATACATACTATGTTCACAAAATAATATATTAATTTAACGTAATATATAATATTGACAATACTAATTAGGCCAATAAAAATACATGTACAGTATTTAGGTATAACATGCGGCATTGTAAAGTCTTCGGCAGAGTTTGTGACGGCATTATGACTGGTTAGTTACCGTACATCTAGGATGTTTCCATGACCAGGGCCCAGTGATTGGTTGGTTTCTCGGCTTTATGGCTATCCAGCTGGGTGAGCGCAGTGGCTGGGTACTCGGAACAGTCGGTCCCTTCCATGGCTTTGTCCCCGTTTACACTCAAGGCGTTCCCAGTTTTAGCGTGTCGGATTATTAACTTTGTATTCACCTTTACCGACATCCCCTCGTATTCCGGACGTAATAACGGGTCAAAATATTCGCATCTGCCGGTGAAATAAAACTTACGTGTAAATGGATTAAATTATACGATTAAATTATGCTATTACTTCATATTTACTTCATATTTACTTCATTACTTCATATTACTTCAATTACTTCATACGCCAATTTAATCATTTCATATACAAATCAAGTACAGTAGTAGAGGAACTCCAGTAAAGTACCTTACTGATCTAGACTGCGCACATACACACAAGAAGTACAGTAGAGGAACTCCAGTAAAGTACCTTACTGATCTAGACTGCGCACTAGAGGGAACCCAAAGACTCCTCTGCTCATTGGATCAGGTTGCTTCTAGTGTTGGTCTTTTTGCAAACTCCAAGTAGACCAAAATTATGACAGTGATAGTGAACCTGGACAGCCATAAAGAAATGTCTGATCGTAAGGGCTCGCTGATCGCTTCAGGGATGGCTTGATTGAGCACGTGGATGACTTCTGCTACTTAGGATCATGGATCCGATAGTCAAGACCTTCGGATACGTAAGGGGAAGACATGATGGGCAGCGTTAAATAGTCTGTCCAGGATTTGGGAGTCCCATAAAATAAAGCGGAATCTCAAGATTCGATATATTTAGGGCAGCAGTAGTACCAGTACTCTTATATGGGAGTCCATGATGGGCTCTAACTACAGAGGATACCAAATCTCTGGATTGCACTTATACAAGAATGCTGCGCCGGGTTCATTGTGTCAAGTACAATGAACACATCTCCAATCAGACTCTGTACAACACTGGAGGTGTTCCATTAGTCTTCCCTATCTTGAAACTTTAACGGAAACGCTTTGCAGGACATTGCTTTCGCCGTGATGACCAGCCTGTCCACAATCTTGTGCTTTGGCGGCCTCATCGAGAATATACCGATGGTGGACAACCCATGACCTTCTTGAGACGCAACGCATCTTAAAGGACACTGGCCTTGAAGATGCAGATAACAGATGCAGATAGCATGCCGATAGTAGCAGTATTATTAGCAAGTCGTTAGACTTGATTACTGTAAGAATAACACTGACTAACTGACTGACTGACTGACTGACTGACTGACTGACTGACTGACTGACTGACTGACTGACTGACTGACTGACTGACTGACTGACTGACTGACTGACTGACTGACTGACTGACTGACTGACTGACTGACTGACTGACTGACTGACTGACTGACTGACTGACTGACTGACTGAAAGTTTGCAAGTACATTGCTTTGGTGGTTCATAATCGCGTTACAAATTTTCAGATCGATTCTATGTGTGGTATTCGATATATTTAGTTTTTTGACATTATTTTGTCGCGAAATTAAAAGCAATGGTAAAATAACAGCTGGTGTTCATGATGAAATATGGCTTAATAATGTCAGAATTACTGTATACACAGTCATAGTAAAACGTGTTGGTTGCCAAGTTTTACTAGTAGGCTATAAGGAAAGGCAAGATTATTGTACTTAGTACACCCATACTGTTTGTTTAGACCCTACCACTCTCTGGCAAAGCAAACATTACTGGATGGTTTAGTTTGTGGTTCTACACAGGCTTAGTATAAATCGATGAGGCTGCCAACTGGTTGGTTTAGTTTGCAATCTATTACCGCCTCAGCTGAATAACTCTTCCCAATGCGTCCTATGGAAAATCTACAAGTTACTCACTCTTCTAATTTACTGCTGAATGACTGTTAGGTACACAATGTGTTGGCTACATTAATACCAACATTAATACTGTGGAGACTGCATGTTTATAAAAGTGTATGTTTAATCAGCCACATATGATTCTCCATAGGCTAACATTATAGTTTGAATAGTTTACTCTACTGTGCCATTCAGGTGAATGGATTTGAGCAATTGTCAAGTTACAGAGTGGGATATCTCTTTGACCATAGGTAAATAACACTTCCCTTCTGACCATGTAAACATTGTTGATGGAATTTACATTTGATTCATGACTTCCGACTTGCTTAACGCGTCTTGACGCCGTCTCTAGTATTATATTCATTCATTTATATTTGGGGAGTAGAAGGGTTTACTGTGGAAGATCACCCGTGGTGGTGAACAGGCACTCCTTGGCTTAACGAGCCTAAAAGATTCTCCCATACATTGCTTTATATTGCAACCAGTGACAGTGCATTGTATTATTATACCCAATACGTTACATACTTACATCCAGTGCGTTGTATTGTTACACCCAATACGTTACATACTTACATCCAGTGCGTTGTATTGTTACACCCAATACGTTACATACTTATACCCAGTGCGTTGTATTGTTACACCCAATACGTTACATACTTACATCCAGTGCGTTGTATTGTTACACCCAATACGTTACATACTTACATCCAGTGCGTTGTATTGTTACACCCAATAAGTTACATACTTACATCCAGTGCGTTGTATTGTTACACCCAATACGTTACATACTTATACCCAGTGCGTTGTATTGTTACACCCAATACGTTACATACTTACATCCAGTGCGTTGTATTGTTACACCCAATACGTTACATACTTACATCCAGTGCGTTGTATTGTTACACCCAATACGTTACATACTTATACCCAGTGCGTTGTATTGTTACACCCAATACGTTACATACTTACATCCAGTGCGTTGTATTGTTACACCCAATACGTTACATACTTACATCCAGTGCGTTGTATTGTTACACCCAATACGTTACGTACTTACATCCAGTGCGTTGTATTGTTACACCCAATACGTTACATACTTACATCCAGTGTGTTGTATTGTTACACCCAATACGTTACGTACTTATATCCAGTGTGTTGTATTGTTACACCCAATACGTTACATACTTACATCCAGTGCGTTGTATTGTTACACCCAATACGTTACATACTTACATCCAGTGCGTTAGGTAGCGATTATCGCTTGCCATCTTCAGGTCTTGGGATCTAACAGGATTCGGGTTGGTGAATAACTGAAATTAATATAAGATTAATAAGATTAATAGTTGTAACTCTATCAGCTCAACTTAAGGAATCACAGGACAAAGAAAGTCAGCTTGGGTACCGCCATTTCAACCGTTGCGTAGACATTCTCTATCAGGCAGATTGGAGACGCAAATTGCATCCAAACTTTCGATAGACTACATGTGTTACAAGTTTGGTTTATATTTAGGTATTTAACGTTTCTAAATGACATCGAGCGTGGCGTGTTCATTAAGATTATGGGGGGCTCCGTATTAGGAGACTATAAGGGGGTAGGTGAGGCTCTAGGATCAATTAACAAATACTAGTTTATCGTACATATGCGCATTTCACCCTTACAGGCGTCTTCAGTGGTGTTAATATTAGTAAAAAATAAAAAAAAGCAATTTAAATAAAATCAAATGAAAATCTGTTCAGAGACCGGTAAATATAGGGGCTCAATCAGTACCGATTTATTGTAGGAATAGACGTAATCGCGTGTAGGACGGCGTACGTTTGGTTGAATTTCATCAAATATTTACTGAGTTATTAAGCCTTCAAACGTTTGGGGACCAACACACAACGATTGAAAGAGCAGTATCAGCTGGTACGATAAGCACGCTTACTTTGCCGCAAGCCCAGGCGTACTAAATAACAGGTCATGCAGCGAGAATTGGCCTCCAATTATTGGAGGCTGAAAATTGTCATTAAAGTTGGAGGGTGAACAAAACACTTCAAAGCAACATTACTAAAATTACTCCTATGGGGGTTTTCGTAGTCGATGCTTCCATTTCCGATACCAGTTGCTATTTTTGACGGTATTTAGAATGTATGTTTGTCTGTCTGTCTGTCGGTAAAAACATAAGGAAATACCTCACCTAGATAAAAATTTCATTAGAGGAGTTTTCATGGTCGCTGAGTTCATTTCCGAAGTCAGTTTTCATGTTTGACGGAAACTGGACTATATGTATGTCTGTTTGTATGTCTGTCTGTCTATCAAAAAATAAGAAAGCTCACCACGTAGCTAAAATTTTCAATATGTTATTTAATGTTTAATGTCATTAATGTTATTTAGTACACCTTGTTCTAGCCCCATTAAACTAAATCTACAACATTTTCGAGTATATTTAATTTACTTATTTCTATATATTGACTATTATATTTATTATATTTACGGAGCCCCTAAAGGGACATTGTGAAAAAAATGTATCTAGAGCGGTCTAGATACATTTTTTCAAAATGCCCTTTAGGGGATCCGCACGGTATATATTACATAGAATGTCGAGTTGTACACAAGACTTACAGAAGCGACGTCTGAGAATAAACGCAAGTCAGTATTCGGAATAGCCAAAGTGAAATTCTGCCCAAATGTCAGAGGAGAGCCATCTGGAGTACCATCTACCGATTGGATCTGGAATACGTTCCTAGAATTGGGGTCTGTGTTGACCATGGCTCCTACCGGGAGTTCTACCCTATCGCTTCCTTCCACGGGTGATGGATTTACACACAACGTATTCGTATCTCGGGGATCCACAGAAGCGAAATACTTGCGTCTGCCGGATAATAAACAGATTATTATTACTATTTGGGGTGAATGTGTGGCTTCCTATTATTATATTTTTTTAATTTCATTTAGCAAATTGTAGGTGAGTGGATAAGACGGCAAATTACATACACATACATTACGGTTGAGCACAATGGCTACAGATCAATGGTATTGCAGCATACTGTACAGTACGAGATTTCGGGTTGTATTTCCAGGTCTACCCCCCTTTATGAGGTGCTATCGGTATGGATTATAGAGCCGGGCGCCAATGCCAGCTGTGGCGCAACAAAAATTATAATAAACAGTAATATAATATAATATAAAATAATATATAATATAATATAATAAACATAATATAATATATAAATAATATATAATATAACATAATATAATATATAAATAATATATAATATAACATAATATAATATATAAATAAAACGTAATAACCAAGGGAAAGGATTCTAACTAATAGCATACTGTAAGGTCCAAACTCTCACAACCCAACCCTTTTCTTGCTCAGGTACATAAAGTAATTTTTGTCTCCATCTTTAGGAACCAACCTGTCAGTATCTCCCTCATTGAGAACCATGACACAGTCGCCGAAATGAACATTACCATCTGAAGTAGTCGACAAACTTGTTTTTGCCAATGATATCCCCTCAACTACTTTAGCCTTCGCTGCCATGGCTGCCTGCTTCTTCTGATAAAGCAGCTCACCATTTTCTCTTTTAGCCAAAAAATCTTTCATTAAATCTTCTTCTAACGCTAAATCCTCAAACCAATTCCCAACCCTCACATTCGGGTTATATGGACGAACATAAGACATGATTGCAATAAATAATTTAAATAATCAAAAAAGTTTTGTTATATAAGATTCATAAACTGTAATGATTAATGAATAAAAACGATATTCGTTCAGATTTAGCGGCTTGTCGTAAATTAAAAGGTGCAACAAAATATCGTAAATATTTACAAGAACGATTTTCTCAAAAAAAGGTCCAGAACTAGGAACAAAACTCTCAGATACTTTGATGCCATAACCAATCTATAGTGGCTCTGAGCGGACAGTTGGTGGCCCTGAGCGGACAGTTCTGTTAGTGGCACTGAGCTGGCAGTTGGTGGCTCTGAGCGGACAGTTGGTGGCACTGAGCGGACAGTTGGTGGCCCTGAGCGGACAGTTGGTGGCAATGAGCGGACAGTTGGTGGCCCTGAGCGGACAGTTGGTGGCACTGAGCGGACAGTTGGTGGCTCTGAGCGGACAGTTGGTGGCTCTGAGCGGACAGTTGGTGGCACTGAGCGGACAGTTGGTGGCCCTGAGCGGACAGTTGGTGGCACTGAGCGGACAGTTGGTGGCACTGAGCGGACAGTTGGTGGCCCTGAGCGGACAGTTGGTGGCACTGAGCGGACAGTTGGTGGCTCTGAGCGGACAGTTGGTGGCCCTGAGCGGACAGTTGGTGGCCCTGAGCGGACAGTTGGTGGCCCTGAGCGGACAGTTGGTGGCTCTGAGCGGACAGTTGGTGGCACTGAGCGGACAGTTAGTGGCACTGAGCTGGCAGTTTTGTAATCTATTACATCTACAGAAGATTAGATAGATTAATATATTTCGCTTGGTGCAATATACATAAGGACCAGTACTATTTAGGACAGACCCTGCAGCGCCTACATCTGAGACTTAATGGACATAGGTCTAGGATTCGTGATTTTGTGTTCTCTGACGATCCCAATTCCACTTGTCCGGAACCAGAACAACTTTTACTGGAACACTTTAATCGGTTTACATTAGACAACCTTAAAGTTGTAGCATTTAAGGACTGTAGAGACGACCTCCAACGCTTATGTGTCGAAAGTTACCTGATTAATAGTTATAGGCCCCCATTAAATAAAATATTGCCATCGTTATAAATACAGTAGTATTGTCTATTGGATCTTTGTGTAATATAGTTGTAAATATTATAAGTAAATAAAACACAATTTTAATATGTACTATTAACCCATCGATTTGTAATTCCTTAGTGTAAATAGTTAGAAATTTGTAAACAACCGATTTATAATAGTGTAAATAGATAGAAATTTTTGTATCTCCATATTTTTATGATTTTTCGCTATACCCTTCTAATAATATATGCAATTATATTTTACCACCTATTTTGTGCTCGCCCCACTATGTGCCTTATCCTAATACATACAGTACTTTAGAGGTACCGGTAACTTTGTTATTTACTGTTGTGCAGTGTAATTTTACAGTTCGGTTTAGTGTTTATCAGTTTATATAGAGTCTGAAGAAAGGCCTAGGCCAGAAAGTACTCACTTAAATTAATTAAATTATTTTTACCGTATCTATTACCTAGACCCTTATCTATTTGTATTTATTGAATTTGTTATGGGTTGCGTTGACCCACTTTTCTGGCTAGATGACTCACCTAAAAGGTCCACGTCTAATAACGCAGGAACTTACTCCTCCTTGAATATCTTACTACCACCCTAAACAGGCTTTCAAGTTTCAATTAAAACCAATTTTACAAACCCGAAATATTTTCTGTGAAAAACCATTGGCCTTATACATCTAAATGTGGGATTTAACCCGATATCTCGAATTCCCACCAATAAACGAGAAGAACAACAAACTGAGTGCTTACTAGTGCTTACTGAGTGCTCGCTAAGCGGACCTAAAAATAACCATTCCTACTGTTTTAAATATTTATATCAGTAAACAAGTGACGTGCATGAGTACTGTAGGCCTTAGGCTACTAAACTAAATAACTGTATATATAAAAATGATATGTTATTTATTATTAGTGTACGCACCGTCGCACCATACACAAAATTACACGTGAATCATCGTCCATTCGTATTAGTCAGTAATTCTGATTTCGTTAATCGTCTCGCAAGCCCCACGAACGAATGTAGTGAATAAATAATTTGACAAATGTGTCGCGGTGAATCTTTATCTCACATGCGATATACGAATTTTACACGCAATCGGTAAACTATTCGCACAGACGGATCAACGATGAAGCGAACGTTTTAATGAATTGTTGAATGAGTTGTGCAGCCGTCACAGCAGCCAGCAGTCAGCAGTTATTAGTATTAATTGGTTGGTGCTGGTATGCTGGGTACGTACTAAAAGGTAGAACGATTTATAACGGGCTATAACGATCTATAACGGGCTATAATGATCTATAACGGGCTATAAATTCCTATAAACAAGCTATAACCACCTATAACGAGCTATAATATGAAAATTTACATTAAAAAACGCCCATAGGGTGTGTTTAACTTTTGGATTCGCACGGCGGATGTGAAAAATACCGCAGGTTAAAAATTAGGGTAGGCCTATGCCTAATTGATAGGCCTACTGCAGTTAGTACTGGTTCGTTTTTTTATTGGCCTATATTGCTCACTTATTCTATATCGACTACAACACAACGCCTATATCAGCATATCGACGTACTACACTACTACTTAGGCCTACTGCTTACCGCTCCCGTCGTTCCGTGTCAGGCCAATACTCTCACAGTAACAATAACAGAATATATAATATCTTATTGCAGATTTTCCCGGCATCCCGGAGCCGGAACCACGGCGTCACATCTCCACCGGTAAAATTTCAACATTTGTTGGTTATATTCGAGATGTTCTTATAGTGCGGTGAAGCAGTGAAGAGTCGGGAGAAACCCGGATCGGAGGAGAACGACAAGCAAACCAGTTATCAGCCTTACGTTGATGCGCGAATAAACCATGGGACGGGGACTAGACTATGAATTATTACTATCCCAAAGAATACTACAGCACTGGGGGGGGGGGGGGGGGGGGGGGGGGTGGTACCTGACTAATGAATATATATGCTGACTAATGAAGTAATGACTGATTTCATGATACCAAAAAGATGAAAAGCAGTATGGACTAAAAAAACCAAATTGCTTAATTAAATTACTGACTAGGAAAATAAATCCATGCTAAAATATGTTTTTTTATTGTAAATTTTCATATTATAGCTCGTTATAGGTGGTTATAGCTTGTTTATAGAAAATTATAGCCCGTTATAGATCGTTCTACCTTTTAGTACGTACCGGTATGCTGGCCACTGACGGTGATGTAGAAACGGGAAAGAGTGCCAGGAGTAGTACCGGTACTGGTAGCCAAACTTAGATAGTTGCCTATCCTGTTTATTTACATTACCAAGGTAACCGTGTTCGGCCAACGGCGGGAAATACAATCTTTAATACACCATAATATCCTTTAATTAATACAACAACCATTTTTAGGGGGTCGGACCGCCCCCCACCCACCTAAATTTTAAAAATTTCAATCATATGATACGAAATTGGGTATTATGAAAGTTAAACAATTTTTCTTACAGCTGGCAGAGCCGGATTTTCAATTTCTGAGCTACAGTATATCGATAGGCTACAACCTACAACAAGCCGGTAAAAAAAAACATTTTTAGCAATATTTAGCCACCCCAGTCGGCTCTATTTTTTGTCTTGGATTGTAATCTAGATATCATTGAAACCGCCTTCATCTGCAGATTCCGAATCTGAAAACCGTTTTAAATTTCACCAAAACTTGTCAGAGATATACTAAAAATACTAAGGTATAAATTTTTAGACATAAATCGCTATAATTTTAAAGATTATTTTTGTCTTTATTTTAGAATAGTAATTATTATTTAGTTGAGCTTTTAACAGTTTAAAACTCTCCATCTTGTTTCTTCATTATGCCTAATTAATATTCTAGAATTAAGTAAAAAAAAACCTAAAAACCCCTATAAATGGTTTTCATATTAAGGGAGATGGTGTACCCTTTCAGGTCATATTGTGGCCTTATTGTGGCTTACTGTATTGGTCTATAACTCAAGGCCATAGGTGGCCTTAGTCTAACCGGATATTGAGTACAAGCCTACACCCTACACACACAGACGCCAAGTATGTATGTGTACTGTAGTCTTGGTCTGTGGTAGCCTACTGTAGGGACTGAGTTTTTATCCACATCAATCAGGGGGTATGCAAGTAGAAGTAAGTTAATAAGTTAGTCCAATCAGCAATCAAACAATCAGTAGCGGCACAAAAAGAGGCAATAAACAACAGGAGTGTGGGGCGAGCTACGCAGTCAGGGCGAGCCTTTAGCGCACAATTATAATTAGTAAATAGGGCAAAATTGCATGTCCGTCTGTCTGTCCGTCTCTTATGAAAAATTCATTCGTAAATAACTTTTGAAGATTTTAACAATTTTCAATCAAATTTTGTATGGGCATACTAGAGAAAAAGAAGTTCAAATATTTTTGAAAGTTACGGGCAAATACCTCGCGAACTTTTTATTCCAGATCAAATCGAACTTGTTTCGAACTTTCTCAAGTTCTCTACTACAGTAGTACTCTACTGTATGGATTCTAATCCACAGTTCCACTTCACGGCCTGGCGTTACTTGTATTTTTCGTCCCACTAGACAAGCAACAAAATTGCTAGTTGCGTGACCACGAATGATTTTTAACGAGTTATATCATGATCAGCGACCTTGAAATCTCGCATAGCTTTAGGGTAGCTTCTCAATTACCTAATCAAAGGCAATAATAAACAGTTTGTAATTTTTTACTATTTGTACTGTACCTTTCGTTCTTGGACATCAGAATGGCACCAAAATTGGGTTTGTGTTACCAGAAATATTTATAACTAGTTTCATCGTGATCAGCGACCTCAAAAACTCAGAATTATCAAAGCAAACACAAAAAAATTAAGTTTGACATTTTTTACTGTACTTTTACTTTTCGTCCAGGGGACCTGTAGGCCTACTTTTCTTCCAGGGGACTAAAATAGTGCCAAAAATAATGATGGTTACATTGTCAGAAAATATTTTTAATAAGCGATCTCGAAAACCCTTATACCAACAAAATTGTAATTTTGAGTCAAGATCTAAAAAATTATAAAATAACCCCCCGAACAGTGGAAATGAGATCCTTCCAGGCTTCCCGATTCTCCATAGTTATCGCAATTTCATTTCTCCCAAGTTCAGTATCCCTTTCAAGTTGATCTATATATGGCCGGTCGTGCGCGACTACGCTTTCCATGAGTTGGTTGCCAGAAAAGTAGATCTGGTATGACCTCGTCTTTACTTCGCCGGCAGTGCCCACTGAATTTTAATCTGCGTTCACGGAGGGTGGTTGATACAGGTGGTATTGTACCATAAAGCTCGGCATTTATCATGTGTTGTCTCCAGCTGATGTTTAGGGCTGCCCTTAGTAGTCTTGTGTAGAAACCATCAATTCTTTGTTCAAGTGATTTAGTCAGTGTCCAGGTCTCACCCCCGTATAAAAATACACTTTCCACTGTAGCTCGAAAGAACTTAGTCTTCAGGTGCCTGGGGAGATCTGAGTTCCAAGCCTTTGCTTTCCTAACTTCTATGTCCTTTTTGCTACTCTATATACATGATCCGAGGTACTGGAAGTCGTCAACCTTCCTTAGTTGATTATTATCAATGGTTGTCAAGCTTCCATCAACATTAAAAGTCATGAATTCGGTCTTGGTAGCATTTATTTGCAATCCAACCTTCTTAGCAGCCCTCTCCACTTTATTTAGTAGAAGCTGTGCATCTGCTAGCGTATTAGAGAGCAGGGCGATGTCATTCGCAAAGTCGGTGTCTGTGACTGTAGTTGCCGGATATCTACTACTTCTGCGTTCTTGAAGTGTGAATCCCAGATCTTCACCCTTTGTGGCCGTCCTCATTGCGTAATCCAGTACAATTACAAATAGTAATGGTGCTAATGTGTCACCTTGCAGTACGCCAGCCAGGATTGAGAAAAACTCAGTTTCACCATCTGGTGAGAGTACCTGTGCTTCTGTGTCACAATATACTACTACTACTAGGATCGGCATGCTGCATTGCAGCTGCATTTTTAAGAATGCTGTGCCGGCTTGTCAACAAAATTGCACCGCCACAACTCCCTATCACCCATGACATTTGCTAGATCATCCGCATCTTTAAGGCCAGTGTCCTTTAAGATGCGTCTCAAGAAAGTCATGGGCTGTCCACCATGCTTATTCACTCCATGAGGCTGCCAAAGTACAAGATTATGCACTGGCTGGTCCTCACGGCGAAAGCAATGTCCTGCAAAGCGGAGGCGATTTTGTTCTAGTGTCAAGCTTGGGGGAACCAATGAGACACCTCCAATGTTATATAGTGTCTGGTTGGAGATGTGTGCATTGTACTTGACACAATGTCAAGTACAATCCAATGCCAGCAACTATTACTTCTGGTATTCCATAAGCTCTTAGGATTTCAAGCATTTTACCTCTATGGATGGAGTCGAATGCCTTCTTGAAGTCCACAAACGTCATGACTGCGGGGAGATTCTTTGACTTAATTCCTTCAATCAGTCTCCGAAGTGCAAGTATCTGAGCTATTGCTGATCTACTTGGTCGAAATCCGTTTTGGCTCTTACGCAGTAGCTTCTCTATGTGAGGCCTAATCCTATATAGAATCATTTTATTGTATATTTGGGTAGCTTCCACAAGCAGACAGATCCCACGATAGTTTGTTGGTATACCGAGGTCTCCTTTCTTGGGGAGAGGCTTTAGTTGACCTTTAGTCCAAATTGGTGGAGGCTTTTCCCCTTTTAACATCCGGTTGCAAACATTCAATAATGGTCTGTTTAGCACTCCTGTTTTCCATACCTCCGCTGGAATTTCATCTAATCCACTCGCTTTATTATTGGACATGCTTTTAATGCTTCTTTGGAGTTCGGCAGGTGTGAAGTCCCCTGTCTCTATAGGTAGTGTCTTGTCATTTTCCTTGTAGGGCTGACCTCGATGTTTGGTGGCAGCCCAAGCAAGTTGCTGAAGTGATTTTTCCACTTCCCCACACGTTTTTCGGGACTATCGGCTTTGAGGCGCCCCTTTGCACAACTTTTCCGACCAGATAACTCATTCACAGTTTGCCAGGTAAGTCTTGATTGTTGCTGTATGTGAGCAGTTGTAATTGCTTCAATTTTATCCTGTATGTACTTTTCCTGGCTGATGTTGTAGGCCAATTTAAGATCATCCTTAGCTTTCTCAACCTTGTTAATGTTTTCGGTTGATGGTTGTTCGGTTTTTACTTTGTAGGCTATCTTAAGATCTTCTCTCTTACAAGTAACCTCAGAGTTTTGCCATGGCACATACTGTTTTCGTTTGGGTTTCTGGGGGATATGCCTCTTAGCTGATTCCTTGTGGGCTGTTATTATATTCTGGTATATTGAATCGGTGGACTTGTCTTCATCCATTGACTGAAGTGCTTCGAAGCGGTTTTGAACTTCTACTGTATAAGCATCCTTTACTGCATTGTCAGTTCTGCGTTTCTCCCAGTCATAGTTGATTTGGTTGTTTGTCCTGGGTTTGCTGGCTCTCAAACTGAGTCTGATCTCTGCAGTCACAATTCTGTGGTCCGAACCAATTAGGTTGAACGAGCTGTATGCCTCGCAGTTGATCATGTTTTTGCTGTTCATGCTGTTTCTCCACTTTTTGTTTATAAGGATGTAATCCAGTTGTGCTTTGGTTCCATTAGGGTATTGAAAGGTCCATAGCTTCCCCTTACTCTTTTCGAATGTGGTGTTTGTTGGTATCAATTCACATTCTTCCATTAGGTCTAAAAGTAAGTACCCATTTCTATTAGAACTGGTGTTATATGTGTAACCCTTGATATCTTCTGGGGCAATTTGAGCACTGGGGGAATAAGGCTTTCCAATTATTGTAGCTGGAATAAGAAAATACTCGACTATGATTGGCTAATGTGAATAGGGTGATCATCCAACATTATATTTTAGAGCCCCCAGCAAACGGGCCAAAATGAAATACTGTATGTTGTCTAGAATGTGTTATTTATTTTATAAGATGGTTGGCAACAGCGGTATTCCTATCCTGTTTTATGCATATGCATATTTTATGCATGATTGGCATCTTCAGCGGTATTCCTATCCAATATAATATTGTGTAACTATTCATGCTTAAACAAAATGTTCCAGAACATCGTGTATTTAGTAAATAGAATAAATGGCCTTCAGCGAACAATAACTTCTTGCAATCTCTGAACGCCTATATCTCAGCTGTTTATCAGCGAAATTTAGATATTGTTACATATTCCGAATCCTTGCTAGGCAAGCTTTTTAATAATATGAAAAAATTACGACTAATGTGAAGAATTTCCACGATACGGAGGGTGCGATTTCGTAAAAGACACTTTTTTAAAACGCTTATAAAAAATTCAAAGGCAAAATCGAAAATTCCGGCTTTATGTGGTCATCGACGGTGAGTGGAACTAGTTGTGTTTCAAATTTCAAGCAATATGATAAAGATTTATAGAAAAATCTGGGGGGGGGGGGGGGTCCGTGTCATCTGAAAATGACACTATATTACGGGACATGGTATAATATTGTAACATGTGTTAACTTTCGTTTTATTGTATTGGTTCCCTTAACACGCCTCTATAACCTGCTACTTTACTAACATGCTCCTTTCAGCCTTTGTATAGTAATATTAAGTGGGGGGCAACTCCTTCTGAATGGATCAAAAATTCCTGTCTGAAAAGAAAACCAAGTACGCCTTGATGATAACAGGAAATTTGATCCGTGAGCTGATTGGTTATTCACGGATCGATATTCCTGTACAGAAGAACGGCTTGTCTCATGGGAGGGTTTTTTGAAAATTACCACAGAAATTCTCTGCTACAACAGTCAGACGGTACGGTACGTTTATATTTCTGTATTTATGGTAGGCCTATTGGTCAGTTGGTACTTGGTAGGCCTAATACAGTAATAGTTTATTACTGAATTACCCCCCAACCCCAACCCCACCCAGATGCCGATCCTCTGATATCAGCTCATTTTATAATAGGCCCTACAGTAATATCAGATCAGAATATAGGCCTACAGA
>JAUCBJ010009098.1:39211-57005 GCA_032718475.1 Nemertoderma westbladi | reverse complement strand
CCTGTTGTTTATATCTTTTAGGTTCGCGAGAGTTCTATTTCTCTATTCGGCACCGTCTACCTATACTTGGGCGCCACCTTGCGGTCGTTGTTTGAATCGGAAAAACCCGCGATATTAAGTCTATTAGACGGGGAAATCGAGAAACTGAAAGATGTTCGGGCGCCGACGCCCTCTAGGAGAATGCGGGGAACTAAAGATACAGGATCGGGTTCGGTGAATAGCCGCCAGGAGGCGGACAGTGATGTGGAGGAAGTGCAAATCGAGGTGGAAGACATTATGGAGAGAGTCGATATCAGTGGAAAACTAACTGGGGATGTTATAGATGTTAGTCAATGTCTATTAATTAGTTCAAAATTCAATACAGCGATTCTATTTATACTAGTCCGATCCCGAAACATATTATAGGAAGTAAATTTGTTGAATATCTGATAAATTGTTTCAGCAGAACCGAAATGTTTTGATTATATCGAATTTTTATGTCAGTAAACCACCCAAAAATCAATTGCTAAATAATTTTAATGTAACTTTATCTTAAGAGTTTAATCCAATATGGCAATACTGATCCCGAAAAGTCCCATCCTGTTTAAACTTTAAACGAATTTAAGTATCCAATTATTTATTGGAGGCGGTATAGATTTAATTCGGTTAGCTAGCTAGCTACAACTACATATTCGTAACAATCAATTATCTTTCCTAGGAAATGAGTGACAGTAAATGGAAAGTTCGCGGAGAAGCCATGGAGAAGATTGAGACAATATTAAAGGAGAATAAGCTAATCCAACCAGAGTTGGGCGACCTCCCCATCGCGCTAAAGGCTCGCATCTCAGACTCCAACAAACTGCTCGCCATACAGGCCACTAACATCTGTTCCTCCCTAGCTCGTGCAATCGGCCCCAAGGCTAAACCCTACCTGGGTAACTTCCTTCAGGGTCTTATAAACTTACTCAAAGAGAACAAGGTGACGGTCCGACAAGCCGGTACCAACTGCATGTCCGTCTGGGAGGAGACCGTTAAACTGTCCGCCTTTATGGAGGACGACACGATCTCCTCGTCGCTGTCCGCAGACAACCCGAACATTCGCGCCGAGCTGCTCAACTGGTTGGAGCAGAAGATGGGCAAATACAAGTCGCTACCGAAGGAGGAGCTAACCAACTGCGTGGCTCCGTTGTACTCGGCGTTAGAGGATCGGAACGCGGACGTCCGCCGCAACGCGCTCGCCGTCGCGCCGCTGTTCATCGCGCATCTCGGCTACGATAAGATGATCCGTCTCGCCGGGAAGATCGGGAAACCCGCGAGTCGCGATGTCGTCGTCGGGATCCTCGAGAAACAGCGGGGCAATGCGCCGGAGCTGCGGCCCGCGGGGAAGCCCAAGGAAGTCCGGAAGGAAGTCCGAGTGGAGGCCCCGGAGGAGTCGGCAAAACCCGGAAAGTCCGACGGGAAGAAACCGAGAGGGAAGCCGCAGACGGGCGGGAAGAAACCCGAGAAGGAAGAGGAATCGGGACCCACGTTGCTGACGAACAACGCGAAGGAGAAACGGGTGAAAGACGAGGCCAATCTCAAGGTCCTAAAGTGGAACTTCGTACAGCCGACGGACGAACATATCGACATACTGAAGGATCAGTTGGCGGCGGTTGTTAGTCGTCCCATGTTCCACAACCTCTTCCATTCGGACTTTAAGTTCCATCTGTTGGCTATCGGTATGTTTCAGGAGTGTTTGGATACAAACCGCGCGGCTTGTATCGCTCAACTCGATGTCTTACTCAAGTGGTTCATACTCAGACTCTTCGATACGAACACCTCAATCCATCTCAAGTCGCTGGACTTCCTGCAGAATTTATTCGCGATGTTATCGGAAGAGAATTACCGGATGCCGGACGTGGAGGTTAACAGCTTTGTGCCGTATCTCCTGCTCCGGATCGGGGATCCTAAGGACGAGATCCGGAAACGGGTCCGCTGTCTGCTCCGAACGATGCATCGCGTATTCCCGTACGGGAAACTATTCGGACACATTATAGAAGGAGTTCGCAGCAAAAACTCGCGTTCCAGGGCCGAGTGTCTGGAGGAGATCGGAGTCCTTATTGAGAAGTACGGACTCAATGCCTGTCAACCCTCTATAGGTAAAGTGACAGTCCTATTAGTAAAGGTTACATCCGTACTTATAAAGTGGCAGTCCTATTAGTAAAGGTTACATCCGTACTTATAAAGTGGCAGTCCTATTAGTAAAGGTTACATCCGTACTTATAAAGTGGCAGTCCTATTAGTAAAGGTTACATCCGTACTTATAATGTGGCAGTCCTATTAGTAAAGGTTACATCCGTACTTATAAAGTGGCAGTCCTATTAGTAAAGGTTACATCCGTACTTATAAAGTGGCAGTCCTATTAGTAAAGGTTACATCCGTACTTATAAAGTGGCAGTCCTATTAGTAAAGGTTACATCCGTACTTATAAAGTGGCAGTCCTATTAGTAAAGGTTACATCCGTACTTATAAAGTGGCAGTCCTATTAGTAAAGGTTACATCCGTACTTATAAAGTGGCAGTCCTATTAGTAAAGGTTACATCCGTACTTATAAAGTGGCAGTCCTATTAGTAAAGGTTACATCCGTACTTATAAAGTGGCAGTCCTATTAGTAAAGGTTACATCCGTACTTATAAAGTGGCAGTCCTATTAGTAAAGGTTACATCCGTACTTATAAAGTGGCAGTCCTATTAGTAAAGGTTACATCCGTACTTATAATGTGGCAGTCCTATTAGTAAAGGTTACATCCGTACTTATAAAGTGGCAGTCCTATTAGTAAAGGTTACATCCGTACTTATAATGTGGCAGTCCTATTAGTAAAGGTTACATCCGTACTTATAATGTGGCAGTCCTATTAGTAAAGGTTACATCCGTACTTATAAAGTGGCAGTCCTATTAGTAAAGGTTACATCCGTACTTATAATGTGGCAGTCCTATTAGTAAAGGTTACATCCGTACTTATAAAGTGGCAGTCCTATTAGTAAAGGTTACATCCGTACTTATAATGTGGCAGTCCTATTAGTAAAGGTTACATCCGTACTTATAATGTGGCAGTCCTATTAGTAAAGGTTACATCCGTACTTATAATGTGGCAGTCCTATTAGTAAAGGTTACATCCGTACTTATAAAGTGGCAGTCCTATTAGTAAAGGTTACATCCGTACTTATAAAGTGGCAGTCCTATTAGTAAAGGTTACATCCGTACTTATAATGTGGCAGTCCTATTAGTAAAGGTTACATCCGTACTTATAAAGTGGCAGTCCTATTAGTAAAGGTTACATCCGTACTTATAAAGTGGCAGTCCTATTAGTAAAGGTTACATCCGTACTTATAATGTGGCAGTCCTATTAGTAAAGGTTACATCCGTACTTATAAAGTGGCAGTCCTATTAGTAAAGGTTACATCCGTACTTATAATGTGGCAGTCCTATTAGTAAAGGTTACATCCGTACTTATAAAGTGGCAGTCCTATTAGTAAAGGTTACATCCGTACTTATAAAGTGGCAGTCCTATTAGTAAAGGTTACATCCGTACTTATAATGTGGCAGTCCTATTAGTAAAGGTTACATCCGTACTTATAATGTGGCAGTCCTATTAGTAAAGGTTACATCGTACTTATAAAGTGGCAGTCCTATTAGTAAAGGTTACATCCGTACTTATAATGTGGCAGTCCTATTAGTAAAGGTTACATCCGTACTTATAATGTGGCAGTCCTATTAGTAAAGGTTACATCCGTACTTATAATGTGGCAGTCCTATTAGTAAAGGTTACATCCGTAATTATAATGTGGCAGTCCTATTAGTAAAGGTTACATCCGTACTTATAATGTGGCAGTCCTATTAGTAAAGGTTACATCCGTACTTATAATGTGGCAGTCCTATTAGTAAAGGTTACATCCGTACTTATAAAGTGGCAGTCCTATTAGTAAAGGTTACATCCGTACTTATAATGTGGCAGTCCTATTAGTAAAGGTTACATCCGTACTTATAAAGTGGCAGTCCTATTAGTAAAGGTTACATCCGTACTTATAAAGTGGCAGTCCTATTAGTAAAGGTTACATCCGTACTTATAATGTGGCAGTCCTATTAGTAAAGGTTACATCCGTACTTATAATGTGGCAGTCCTATTAGTAAAGGTTACATCCGTACTTATAAAGTGGCAGTCCTATTAGTAAAGGTTACATCCGTACTTATAAAGTGGCAGTCCTATTAGTAAAGGTTACATCCGTACTTATAAAGTGGCAGTCCTATTAGTAAAGGTTACATCCGTACTTATAAAGTGGCAGTCCTATTAGTAAAGGTTACATCCGTACTTATAATGTGGCAGTCCTATTAGTAAAGGTTACATCCGTACTTATAAAGTGGCAGTCCTATTAGTAAAGGTTACATCCGTACTTATAATGTGGCAGTCCTATTAGTAAAGGTTACATCGTACTTATAAAGTGGCAGTCCTATTAGTAAAGGTTACATCCGTACTTATAAAGTGGCAGTCCTATTAGTAAAGGTTACATCCGTACTTATAAAGTGGCAGTCCTATTAGTAAAGGTTACATCCGTAATTATAATGTGGACCTTTTCATGCACTGACCTTTTCATCTACTCAATGAATTTGTAGGTGTAAAATAAAGTACATTGGAGTAAAATAATATCTTGGATTTAGTAAAATAGACAAACAAATATTAAATTAAGTTAATATTTCAAGAAATACGGTGGCTGATTTAGGCCACATAATTTAATTTTTGTGATGTGATTAAGAAAAAATAAACTAAATTACGTTGTTCAGGAGATTAAGAAAACAAAAACAAAATGAACTAAATTAAGGAGGTTTCTGATTGGTTGAAAAAATAGATAAACTAAATTAAGGAGGTTTCTGATTGGTTGAAAAAATAAATAAACTAAATTACGGAGGTTTCTGATTGGTTGAAAAAATAAATAAACTAAATTAAGGAGGTTTCTGATTGGTTGAAAAAATAAATAAACTAAATTAAGGAGGTTTCTGATTGGTTGAAAAAATAAATAAACTAAATTAAGGAGGTTTCTGATTGGTTGAAAAAATAAATAAACTAAATTAAGGAGGTTTCTGATTGGTTGAAAAAATAAATAAACTAAATTAAGGAGGTTTCTGATTGGTTGAAAAAATAAATAAACTAAATTAAGGAGGTTTCTGATTGGTTGAAAAAATATAAAAACTAAATTAAGGAGGTTTCTGATTGGTTGAAAAAATAAATAAACTAAATTACGGAGGTTTCTGATTGGTTGAAAAAATAAATAAACTAAATTAAGGAGGTTTCTGATTGGTTGAAAAAATAAATAAACTAAATTAAGGAGGTTTCTGATTGGTTGAAAAAATAAATAAACTAAATTAAGGAGGTTTCTGATTGGTTGAAAAAATAAATAAACTAAATTAAGGAGGTTTCTGATTGGTTGAAAAAATAAATAAACTAAATTAAGGAGGTTTCTGATTGGTTGAAAAAGACCGCAACTACTTAAATTTATGCAAAAAAAAAAACGTAAGTCAACAAGACTTGCTATAGGAAGGGATCTAGGGGTCTTAACCTCGAATGATAAGTTTATTTTACAGAAAAAAACTTTATCTTTTATTGGCGCATATTTTTTATTGGCGCAATTGACTTTTTAACCGGGTAGTGTACAAATTTAGGAATCGCATTTATTAATTTTAAATTTGCTAAATTTGTACACTACCCGGGTAAAAACTACGCATGTGATGGGATTAGTCCTACAATTGCGCCAATAAAAGATAAGTTATTTTCGGTAAAATAAACTTATCAATCGAGGTTAAGACCCCTAGATCCCTTCCTATAAATGTATAATAACAAATACCTCGAAAATGACATCTTGCCAACACATTGTTATTATCAACAAGACTTGCGGTATTTTTTCATCGCATAGATAATATGAAAACGTACATACGGTTTTTTTTTAAATATGTGTCTTGAAATATGTATTTACATACAGGTTGTATAATGCAAAAACACCGTAAGTGTGATGGGATCCTGGAGTTGGCAGTATGGATCCCGACCGGTGTGTTGTTTGGATTATACGAGTCGCCGCGTCAGTGGGTTGCTGAAAGGCCTGATAGTACCTGAACTCTAAGGCCAAAGGCCGTTTGAATAACTGAGTTTTAGTGGCAGTTGTTCGTAATGTCAGAATATAATAATAGCACAATCAGAATATAATAGCACGGTAATGGCGACGGTTAAAAACCGTTCCGGTCCCACACCTCTACACATACCAACTGAATCATAAGCAATTAATTCAACAGTTATATTATCAACACATATTGGTTACTCTTACTGCTCTAAGTGGCCTGGCCAATGGATGCGCTTCAATCACATGGTTTCCCGTCCCATCATTGGCTGACCTATTTAATCTCCCCTTCAGCACTCCTTGTTGCCACTATCCCTTGTCGCTAGCCCCTTTGTCCCCTTGAGATGGCTTATGACCTCTCAACTCTGCTTGGCAATGTGTATCGCTTAAGTTGGTTATTAGGTGACATTATATTAGTAATGTCACCTTCCAAACTATAATCGGTAAAAAGCCACTTTCCCCATTTTCCGCTGGTAGTACAGGGAATTGAATCCGCTTACAGTAAGTACCAAAAATTACCCTGAAGT
Source organism: Nemertoderma westbladi (assembly GCA_032718475.1). Lineage (NCBI taxonomy): Eukaryota > Metazoa > Xenacoelomorpha > Nemertodermatida > Nemertodermatidae > Nemertoderma > Nemertoderma westbladi. Next base: position 50,356 of record JAUCBJ010009098.1, on the reverse strand, counting down.
CAAAATATTAATGAAAAGTGAAAATAATCACATAGAAAAATTTCCCAATTGCGTAGGGTTATAAAAAATTTGTAATTTACGGACATTTTAAACCAACAATCTGAAGGCCAACACTAATTGCGTTTTACCCGAAATGGCATTTTGTGACTTGCGCTCTTTTAAATCAGCCACCGTAAAGAAACGAATGAATGATTATTTTATGAAAATTAATTTACAGGTAAAGCTTTGAAAGAGATAGCTAGTCAGATTGGCGACCGGGACAATGGGGTTAGGAATGCGGCCCTTAATACCTTACTGGAAGCCTACGAACAGTTAGGTGATGGGGTTAGTATCGTTAATGTGTACCTCCGTACAGTTAGGCCGCGTGGAGAAGGCTCCACCCTTTGCGCTACCAATCTCAATAAAATTTAATTCATCCATGACGGTGACAGTAGGCCCAATACAGTAACTGAGTAATAGTAGTGTTCTAGTAACATACAATACTAATAGTATAAGACATTATCCGCATTGTCCTCAAGATGGCGCACAATACTGGCATGCCGGTACCGGTACCAATTTTTATCAGTTTCTATCTGATTTCAGGATTGTTTGGCTAGTGTCGATCAACCGTACTAATACCCCCTTTAATAGGGTTTCCATAGTAATAATTTATCTACTGGTTGGTTCGCCTCTATTCCTATGCGCTATATCTGATTGTTGTTCCTCTATTTCTAATAATTCTCTCTGCTCTCCCGCTATCTCATGTTGTATAGCATACTCTTTCTCTGCCGCTTTCCTTTTATTATTTTCTATTATTACTTGTTCTCTCGCTTCCTCCCTCGCTCTAATTGTTCTCTGCTCTCTCTCTCATGCTCCATGTCTATTCTATCTTGCTCTCGTTTCTCATGTTGTTCCTGTTCTGTTCGTCACATTCCTCTCGCTCACGTTTCGCCTTCATGTTCCGGCCGCGTAATCCCTGGTCTACCGGACCGGCCGCGTGATACCTGGTCTACCGGAACGGCCGCGTAATCCCTGGTCTACCGGACTGGCCGCGTAATCCCTGGTCTACCGGACCGGCTGCGTAATACCTGTTAAACCGGCTGCGTAATCCCTGGTCTACCGGACCGGCCGCGTGATCCCTGGTCTACCGGAACGGCCGCGTAATCCCTGGTCTACCGGCCGCGTAATCTCTGGTCTACCGGCCGCGTAATCCCTGGTCTACCGGCCGCGTAATCCCTGGTCTACCGGCCGCGTAATCCCTGGTCTACCGGCCGCGTAATCCCTTGGTCTACCGGCCGCGTAATCCCTGGTCTACCGGCCGCGTAATCCCTGGTCTACCGGCCGCGTAATCCCTTGGTCTACCGGCCGCATAATCCCTGGTCTACCGGCCGCGTAATCCCTGGTCTACCGGCCGCGTAATCCCTGGTCTAACGCCCCAAGAGATTGTTAATTCTCAGCACCTAATTTTACAGATTTACAAGCAAGTGGGACAGCTTTCCGCTAAAGATAGGGGAATGTTGGAGGAAAGAATAAAGAGATCAAATAAAGTCCCTAAAGTCGCGAACAAGGAAGACCGGCCAGAGCGAAAGGCCTCGATGCAGTTAAATAGAACGGGGGGGCCGGTTGCTGGGAGACTGGATACAGAAGTAGCTGCAATACTGTCGGGTTAGTACGTGAGGGGGGGGGTTGTTATTTTCATGATATTTATCGAAAAATACAGTTTGTTTAACAATTGTCCTGCCTAGATTAGTAGTTAGAGTTTATAATTAGTCATTGTGGCCATGATGGTTTATGGTTAATATACACTACCCTTTTATTGTAGCGAGTGGTTAAAGACGACCAAGTACGGTAGGGTTGAGCACAGTGGCAGCAGATGATGGTATGACAGATGGTATGACAGATGGGATGCCATAAGGAGGTAAATTGCGGACATACAAGGTATCAGATAGTATTTCCAGGTCTATCTTTTACCTGAGCCGCTAGCTGAATGGTTAGAGCGTCAGACTTCCAACCCGGAGGTCACCAGTTCGATCCCATCTGGACGTCATTGCCGACTTTTTTAACTGGCGTCTGAGTTGATTCTCGATCAACTCTGACGCCAACTTGTTTTTCCAACCGAAAGACACAGTGCAGTTTTTATCATATATTGAATCAGTACCGATTTAGAACCGCACTTCTATATTACCTTTTTACCTATTCCAACCATGTCAGAGATTCCAGAAGTTGAGTTTCCGTGGCTGGCAACTCATCATCGTCCAACTCCCTGTACTCCCTATAATTTCTTCATCATTCGTTTTTACTTTCACCGTATCGTTTATTATTTGGTTGAATTCATTGAGTCTTAATTCTCATAATTATAAGTTTACAATTATTTTATTATTTAGGGTCTAAGACACTTAATACAACTATGAATAAATCCATTTCGGCGCCCAGCAGTAGAAAATCGTCTATGCAGATACCGTCTATGCAAAGCCAACCGGTTGAAAAGGTTTCTTAATTATCTATTCAAACTCCCTGTCAAGTATTACTCGTATAGTCATGACAAAGTTAATCAATTAATTATCACGTTTACAATTTTTTAAAATAATTTAAACATTTTGCATTTAGTAGTATTTCATAGTTTATTTAATTTAGCATTTTACATTGGATATTGAGAAGTTTGAGTCTAATTTCGATATTCCTAATGACGCTAATGATGTCGAAGATGATAAGAGACTAGTGGAAGAATTGGATGAGATGTTGGATTACCAGGTTGTTCCTCCGTCTATCCGTTCAAAAGAAATTCCTCCAAATCAGGTGAGTGCTGCTAGAATAGATATACTACTACTATAATCGGCCTGCTGCATTGAAACTGCACATTGAGATGATATGCCAGCTTATAACAAAACTATTTTTGCCACCACCATGAATCCACAATTGGCCGCCCCAATTCAGTGTGCATTAAGAATACCATACGGCTTATAAACAAAGTTGCACTGCCACAACTCCCTATCACCCATGACTTTCGCGAGATCATCCGCATCTTCAAGGCCAGTGTCCTTTAGGAGGCGTCTCACGAAAGTCATGGGCTGTCCACCATACGGATTCAATCCATGAGTCGCCAAAGCAGAAGATTTTGCACTGGCTGGTCCTCACGGAAAAAAACACCAGCACTAGAAGCAGCAGTTCTAATTAAAACTAAAATACCAACACTAGAAGCAGCAGTTCTAATTAAAACTAAAACACCAACACTAGAAGCAGCAGTTCTAATTAAAACTAAAACACCAACACTAGAAGCAACAGTTCTAATTAAAACTAAAACACCAACACTAGAAGCAGCAGTTCTAATTAAAACTAAAACACCAACACTAGAAGCATCAGTTCTAATTAAAACTAAAACACCAACACTAGAAGCAGCAGTTCTAATTAAAACTAAAACACCAACACTAGAAGCAGCAGTTCTAATTAAAACTAAAACACCAACACTAGAAGCAGCAGTTCTAATTAAAACTAAAACACCAACACTAGAAGCAGCAGTTCTAATTAAAACTAAAACACCAACACTAGAAGCAGCAGTTCTAATTAAAACTAAAACACCAACACTAGAAGCAGCAGTTCTAATTAAAACTAAAACACCAACACTAGAAGCAGCAGTTCTAATTAAAACTAAAACACCAACACTAGAAGCAGCAGTTCTAATTAAAACTAAAACACCAACACTAGAAGCAGCAGTTCTAATTAAAACTAAAACACCAACACTAGAAGCAGCAGTTCTAATTAAAACTAAAACACCAACACTAGAAGCAGCAGTTCTAATTAAAACTAAAACACCAACACTAGAAGCAGCAGTTCTAATTAAAACTAAAACACCAACACTAGAAGCAGCAGTTCTAATTAAAACTAAAACACCAACACTAGAAGCAGCCTGTTCTAATTAAAACTAAAACACCAACACTAGGAGCAGCAGTTCTAATTAAAACTAAACCACCAACACTAGAAGCAGCAGTTCTAATTAAAACTAAAACACCAACACTAGAAGCAGCAGTTCTAATTAAAACTAAAACACCAACACTAGAAGCAGCAGTTCTAATTAAAACTAAAACACCAACACTAGGAGCAGCAGTTCTAATTAAAACTAAAACACCAACACTAGAAGCAGCAGTTCTAATTAAAACTAAAACACCAACACTAGAAGCAGCAGTTCTAATTAAAACTAAAACACCAACACTAGAAGCAGCAGTTCTAATTAAAACTAAAACACCAACACTAGAAGCAGCAATTCTAATTAAAACTAAAACACCAACACTAGAAGCAGCAGTTCTAATTAAAACTAAAACACCAACACTAGAAGCAGCAGTTCTAATTAAAACTAAAACACCAACACTAGAAGCAGCAGTTCTAATTAAAACTAAAACACCAACACTAGAAGCAGCAGTTCTAATTAAAACTAAAACACCAACACTAGAAGCAGCAGTTCTAATTAAAACTAAAACACCAACACTAGAAGCAGCAGTTCTAATTAAAACTAAAACACCAACACTAGAAGCAGCAGTTCTAATTAAAACTAAAACACCAACACTAGAAGCAGCAGTTCTAATTAAAACTAAAACACCAACACTGGAAGCAGCCTGTTCTAATTAAAACTAAAACACCAACACTAGGAGCAGCAGTTCTAATTAAAACTAAAACACCAACACTAGAAGCAGCAGTTCTAATTAAAACTAAAACACCAACACTAGAAGCAGCAGTTCTAATTAAAACTAAAACACCAACACTAGAAGCAGCAGTTCTAATTAAAACTAAAACACCAACACTAGGAGCAGCAGTTCTAATTAAAACTAAAACACCAACACTAGAAGCAGCAGTTCTAATTAAAACTAAAACACCAACACTAGAAGCAGCAGTTCTAATTAAAACTAAAACACCAACACTAGAAGCAGCAGTTCTAATTAAAACTAAAACACCAACACTAGAAGCAGCAGTTCTAATTAAAACTAAAACACCAACACTAGAAGCAGCAGTTCTAATTAAAACTAAAACACCAACACTAGAAGCAGCAGTTCTAATTAAAACTAAAACACCAACACTAGAAGCAGCAGTTCTAATTAAAACTAAAACACCAACACTAGAAGCAGCAGTTCTAATTAAAACTAAAACACCAACACTAGAAGCAGCAGTTCTAATTAAAACTAAAACACCAACACTAGAAGCAGCAGTTCTAATTAAAACTAAAACACCAACACTAGAAGCAGCAGTTCTAATTAAATCTAAAACACCAACACTAGAAGCAGCAGTTCTAATTAAAACTAAAACACCAACACTAGAAGCAGCAACACCAACACTAGAAGCAGCAGTTCTAATTACAACTAAAACACCAACACTAGAAGCAGCCTGTTCTAATTAAAACTAAAACACCAACACTAGAAGCAGCAGTTCTAATTAAAACTAAAACACCAACACTAGAAGCAGCAACGCCAACACTAGAAGCAGCAGTTCTAATTACAACTAAAACACCAACACTAGAAGCAGCCTGTTCTAATTAAAACTAAAACACCAACACTAGAAGCAGCAGTTCTAATTAAAACTAAAACACCAACACTAGAAGCAGCAGTTCTAATTAAAACTAAACACCAACACTAGAAGCATCAGTTCTAATTAAAACTAAAACACCAACACTAGAAGCAGCAGTTCTAATTAAAACTAAAACACCAACACTAGAAGCAGCAGTTCTAATTAAAACTAAAACACCAACACTAGAAGCAGCAGTTCTAATTAAAACTAAAACACCAACACTAGAAGCAGCAGTTCTAATTAAAACTAAAACACCAACACTAGAAGCAGCAGTTCTAATTAAAACTAAAACACCAACACTAGAAGCAGCAGTTCTAATTAAAACTAAAACACCAACACTAGAAGCAGCAGTTCTAATTAAAACTAAAACACCAACACTGGAAGCAGCCTGTTCTAATTAAAACTAAAACACCAACACTAGGAGCAGCAGTTCTAATTAAAACTAAAACACCAACACTAGAAGCAGCAGTTCTAATTAAAACTAAAACACCAACACTAGAAGCAGCAGTTCTAATTAAAACTAAAACACCAACACTAGAAGCAGCAGTTCTAATTAAAACTAAAACACCAACACTAGGAGCAGCAGTTCTAATTAAAACTAAAACACCAACACTAGAAGCAGCAGTTCTAATTAAAACTAAAACACCAACACTAGAAGCAGCAGTTCTAATTAAAACTAAAACACCAACACTAGAAGCAGCAGTTCTAATTAAAACTAAAACACCAACACTAGAAGCAGCAGTTCTAATTAAAACTAAAACACCAACACTAGAAGCAGCAGTTCTAATTAAAACTAAAACACCAACACTAGAAGCAGCAGTTCTAATTAAAACTAAAACACCAACACTAGAAGCAGCAGTTCTAATTAAAACTAAAACACCAACACTAGAAGCAGCAGTTCTAATTAAAACTAAAACACCAACACTAGAAGCAGCAGTTCTAATTAAAACTAAAACACCAACACTAGAAGCAGCAGTTCTAATTAAAACTAAAACACCAACACTAGAAGCAGCAGTTCTAATTAAATCTAAAACACCAACACTAGAAGCAGCAGTTCTAATTAAAACTAAAACACCAACACTAGAAGCAGCAACACCAACACTAGAAGCAGCAGTTCTAATTACAACTAAAACACCAACACTAGAAGCAGCCTGTTCTAATTAAAACTAAAACACCAACACTAGAAGCAGCCTGTTCTAATTAAAACTAAAACACCAACACTAGAAGCAGCAGTTCTAATTAAAACTAAAACACCAACACTAGAAGCAGCAGTTCTAATTAAAACTAAACACCAACACTAGAAGCATCAGTTCTAATTAAAACTAAAACACCAACACTAGAAGCAGCAGTTCTAATTAAAACTAAAACACCAACACTAGAAGCAGCAGTTCTAATTAAAACTAAAACACCAACACTAGAAGCAGCAGTTCTAATTAAAACTAAAACACCAACACTAGAAGCAGCAGTTCTAATTAAAACTAAAACACCAACACTAGAAGCAGCAGTTCTAATTAAAACTAAAACACCAACACTAGAAGCAGCAGTTCTAATTAAAACTAAAACACCAACACTAGAAGCAGCAGTTCTAATTAAAACTAAAACACCAACACTAGAAGAAGCAGTTCTAATTAAAACTAAAACACCAACACTAGAAGCAGCAGTTCTAATTAAAACTAAAACACCAACACTAGAAGCAGCAGTTCTAATTAAAACTAAAACACCAACACTAGAAGCAGCAGTTCTAATTAAAACTAAAACACCAACACTAGAAGCAGCAGTTCTAATTAAAACTAAAACACCAACACTAGAAGAAGCAGTTCTAATTAAAACTAAAACACCAACACTAGAAGCAGCAGTTCTAATTAAAACTAAAACACCAACACTAGAAGAAGCAGTTCTAATTAAAACTAAAACACCAACACTAGAAGCAGCAGTTCTAATTAAAACTAAAACACCAACACTAGAAGCAGCAGTTCTAATTAAAACTAAAACACAAACACTAGAAGCAGCAGTTCTAATCAAAACTAAAACACCAACACTAGAAGCAGCAGTTCTAATTAAAACTAAAACACCAACACTAGAAGCAGCAGTTCTAATTAAAACTAAAACACCAACACTAGAAGCAGCAGTTCTAATTAAAACTAAAACACCAACACTAGAAGCAGCAGTTCTAATTAAAACTAAAACACCAACACTAGAAGCAGCAGTTCTAATTAAAACTAAAACACCAACACTAGAAGCAGCAGTTCTAATTAAAACTAAAACACCAACACTAGAAGCAGCAGTTCTAATTAAAACTAAAACACCAACACTAGAAGCAGCAGTTCTAATTAAAACTAAAACACCAACACTAGAAGCAGCAGTTCTAATTAAAACTAAAACACCAACACTAGAAGCAGCAGTTCTAATTAAAACTAAAACACCAACACTAGAAGCAGCAGTTCTAATTAAAACTAAAACACCAACACTAGAAGCAGCAGTTCTAATTAAAACTAAAACACCAACACTAGAAGCAGCAGTTCTAATTAAAACTAAAACACCAACACTAGAAGCAGCAGTTCTAATTAAAACTAAAACACCAACACTAGAAGCAGCAGTTCTAATTAAAACTAAAACACCAACACTAGAAGCAGCAACACCAACACTAGAAGCAGCAGTTCTAATTACAACTAAAACACCAACACTAGAAGCAGCCTGTTCTAATTAAAACTAAAACACCAACACTAGAAGCAGCAGTTCTAATTAAAACTAAAACACCAACACTAGAAGCAGCAGTTCTAATTAAAACTAAAACACCAACACTAGAAGCAGCAGTTCTAATTAAAACTAAAACACCAACACTAGAAGCAGCAACGCCAACACTAGAAGCAGCAGTTCTAATTACAACTAAAACACCAACACTAGAAGCAGCCTGTTCTAATTAAAACTAAAACACCAACACTAGAAGCAGCAGTTCTAATTAAAACTAAAACACCAACACTAGAAGCAGCAGTTCTAATTAAAACTAAAACACCAACACTAGAAGCAGAAGTTATAATTAAAACTAAAACACCAACACTAGAAGCAGCAGTTCTAATTAAAACTAAAACACCAACACTAGAAGCAGCAGTTCTAATTAAAACTAAAACACCAACACTAGAAGCAGCAGTTCTAATTAAAACTAAAGCACCAACACTAGAAGCAGCAGTTCTAATTAAAACTAAAACACCAACACTAGAAGCAGCAGTTCTAATTAAATCTAAAACACCAACACTAGAAGCAGCAGTTCTAATTAAAACTAAAACACCAACACTAGAAGCAGCAACACCAACACTAGAAGCAGCAGTTCTAATTACAACTAAAACACCAACACTAGAAGCAGCCTGTTCTAATTAAAACTAAAACACCAACACTAGAAGCAGCCTGTTCTAATTAAAACTAAAACACCAACACTAGAAGCAGCAGTTCTAATTAAAACTAAAACACCAACACTAGAAGCAGCAGTTCTAATTAAAACTAAACACCAACACTAGAAGCATCAGTTCTAATTAAAACTAAAACACCAACACTAGAAGCAGCAGTTCTAATTAAAACTAAAACACAAACACTAGAAGCAGCAGTTCTAATTAAAACTAAAACACCAACACTAGAAGCAGCAGTTCTAATTAAAACTAAAACACCAACACTAGAAGCAGCAGTTCTAATCAAAACTAAAACACCAACACTAGAAGCAGCAGTTCTAATTAAAACTAAAACACCAACACTAGAAGCAGCCTGTTCTAATTAAAACTAAAACACCAACACTAGAAGCAGCAGTTCTAATTAAAACTAAAACACCAACACTAGAAGCAGCAGTTCTAATTAAAACTAAAACACCAACACTAGAAGCAGCAGTTCTAATTAAAACTAAAACACCAACACTAGAAGCAGCAGTTCTAATTAAAACTAAACACCAACACTAGAAGCATCAGTTCTAATTAAAACTAAAACACCAACACTAGAAGCAGCAGTTCTAATTAAAACTAAAACACCAACACTAGAAGCAGCAGTTCTAATTAAAACTAAAACACCAACACTAGAAGCAGCAGTTCTAATTAAAACTAAAACACCAACACTAGAAGCAGCAGTTCTAATTAAAACTAAAACACCAACACTAGAAGCAGCAGTTCTAATTAAAACTAAAACACCAACACTAGAAGCAGCAGTTCTAATTAAAACTAAAACACCAACACTAGAAGCAGCAGTTCTAATTAAAACTAAAACACCAACACTGGAAGCAGCCTGTTCTAATTAAAACTAAAACACCAACACTAGGAGCAGCAGTTCTAATTAAAACTAAAACACCAACACTAGAAGCAGCAGTTCTAATTAAAACTAAAACACCAACACTAGAAGCAGCAGTTCTAATTAAAACTAAAACACCAACACTAGAAGCAGCAGTTCTAATTAAAACTAAAACACCAACACTAGAAGCAGCAGTTCTAATTAAAACTAAAACACCAACACTAGAAGCAGCAGTTCTAATTAAAACTAAAACACCAACACTAGAAGAAGCAGTTCTAATTAAAACTAAAACACCAACACTAGAAGCAGCCTGTTCTAATTAAAACTAAAACACCAACACTAGAAGCAGCCTGTTCTAATTAAAACTAAAACACCAACACTAGAAGCAGCAGTTCTAATTAAAACTAAAACACCAACACTAGAAGCAGCCTGTTCTAATTAAAACTAAAACACCAACACTAGAAGCAGCAGTTCTAATTAAAACTAAAACACCAACACTAGAAGCAGCAGTTCTAATTAAAACTAAACACCAACACTAGAAGCATCAGTTCTAATTAAAACTAAAACACCAACACTAGAAGCAGCAGTTCTAATTAAAACTAAAACACAAACACTAGAAGCAGCAGTTCTAATTAAAACTAAAACACCAACACTAGAAGCAGCAGTTCTAATTAAAACTAAAACACCAACACTAGAAGCAGCAGTTCTAATCAAAACTAAAACACCAACACTAGAAGCAGCAGTTCTAATTAAAACTAAAACACCAACACTAGAAGCAGCCTGTTCTAATTAAAACTAAAACACCAACACTAGAAGCAGCAGTTCTAATTAAAACTAAAACACCAACACTAGAAGCAGCAGTTCTAATTAAAACTAAAACACCAACACTAGAAGCAGCAGTTCTAATTAAAACTAAAACACCAACACTAGAAGCACTCTGTTCTAATGTGCTTCCTTAGTTTTCTTTAGCCTCCTTTAATGTGCTTTCTGCCCGTTTTTGTAATTTAATTCAAAACATTCCATTGCAGAATACCCGGGTATTAACCAAAGCGAGCACTCAATCATCTATGTTTGATACGGTAATATCTCAGATCGCATCTACTGATAGCAACACTGTGATAGGAGCGCTGTCAGAGATCGACATACTCATATCCGACCAATCACGTTGTTTGGATTTTAAGGAACACGTGGATAAGTTTCTCATGACGACTTGTTTCCAATTCCAATTGGCATTAGGTAAACCTTCAGCCAATCAGGAAGGAGATACTTCTATGGAGTTAGAATGTTTCCAATTAATTCGTTGTTTGTTGGGGACAGTAATGAACCTAATGCAGAAGAAATCCTTGGCAAGAG
>JAUCBJ010009098.1:0-39111 GCA_032718475.1 Nemertoderma westbladi | reverse complement strand
TTATATAGAGAGGTGAGTGCTGATTGGTTGGTGTTCCTTATATAGAGAGGTGAGTGCTGATCGGTTGGTGTTCCTTATATAGAGAGGTGAGTGCTGATTGGTTGGTGTTCCTTATATAGAGAGGTGAGTGCTGATTGGTTGGTGTTCCTTATATAGAGAGGTGAGTGCTGATTGGTTGGTGTTCCTTATATAGAGAGGTGAGTGCTGATTGGTTGGTGTTCCTTATATAGAGAGGTGAGTGCTGATTGGTTGGTGTTCCTTATATAGAGAGGTGAGTGCTGATTGGTTGGTGTTCCTTATATAGAGAGGTGAGTGCTGATTGGTTGGTGTTCCTTATATAGAGAGGTGAGTGCTGATTGGTTGGTGTTCCTTATATAGAGAGGTGAGTGCTGATTGGTTGGTGTTCCTTATATAGAGAGGTGAGTGCTGATTGGTTGGTGTTCCTTATATAGAGAGGTGAGTGCTGATTGGTTGGTGTTCCTTATATAGAGAGGTGAGTGCTGATTGGTTGGTGTTCCTTATATAGAGAGGTGAGTGCTGATTGGTTGGTGTTCCTTATATAGAGAGGTGAGTGCTGATTGGTTGGTGTTCCTTATATAGAGAGGTGAGTGCTGATTGGTTGGTGTTCCTTATATAGAGAGGTGAGTGCTGATTGGTTGGTGTTCCTTATATAGAGAGGTGAGTGCTGATTGGTTGGTGTTCCTTATATAGAGAGGTGAGTGCTGATTGGTTGGTGTTCCTTATATAGAGAGGTGAGTGCTGATTGGTTGGTGTTCCTTATATAGAGAGGTGAGTGCTGATTGGTTGGTGTTCCTTATATAGAGAGGTGAGTGCTGATTGGTTGGTGTTCCTTATATAGAGAGGTGAGTGCTGATTGGTTGGTGTTCCTTATATAGAGAGGTGAGTGCTGATTGGTTGGTGTTCCTTATATAGAGAGGTGAGTGCTGATTGGTTGGTGTTCCTTATATAGAGAGGTGAGTGCTGATTGGTTGGTGTTCCTTATATAGAGAGGTGAGTGCTGATTGGTTGGTGTTCCTTATATAGAGAGGTGAGTGCTGATTGGTTGGTGTTCCTTATATAGAGAGGTGAGTGCTGATTGGTTGGTGTTCCTTATATAGAGAGGTGAGTGCTGATTGGTTGGTGTTCCTTATATAGAGAGGTGAGTGCTGATTGGTTGGTGTTCCTTATATAGAGAGGTGAGTGCTGATTGGTTGGTGTTCCTTATATAGAGAGGTGAGTGCTGATTGGTTGGTGTTCCTTATATAGAGAGGTGAGTGCTGATTGGTTGGTGTTCCTTATATAGAGAGGTGAGTGCTGATTGGTTGGTGTTCCTTATATAGAGAGGTGAGTGCTGATTGGTTGGTGTTCCTTATATAGAGAGGTGAGTGCTGATTGGTTGGTGTTCCTTATATAGAGAGGTGAGTGCTGATTGGTTGGTGTTCCTTATATAGAGAGGTGAGTGCTGATTGGTTGGTGTTCCTTATATAGAGAGGTGAGTGCTGATTGGTTGGTGTTCCTTATATAGAGAGGTGAGTGCTGATTGGTTGGTGTTCCTTATATAGAGAGGTGAGTGCTGATTGGTTGGTGTTCCTTATATAGAGAGGTGAGTGCTGATTGGTTGGTGTGCCTGATATAGAGAGGTGAGTGCTGATTGGTTGGTGTTCCTTATATAGAGAGGTGAGTGCTGATTGGTTGGTGTTCCTTATATAGAGAGGTGAGTGCTGATTGGTTGGTGTTCCTTATATAGAGAGGTGAGTGCTGATTGGTTGGTGTTCCTTATATAGAGAGGTGAGTGCTGATTGGTTGGTGTTCCTTATATAGAGAGGTGAGTGCTGATTGGTTGGTGTTCCTTATATAGAGAGGTGAGTGCTGATTGGTTGGTGTTCCTTATATAGAGAGGTGAGTGCTGATTGGTTGGTGTTCCTTATATAGAGAGGTGAGTGCTGATTGGTTGGTGTTCCTTATATAGAGAGGTGAGTGCTGATTGGTTGGTGTTCCTTATATAGAGAGGTGAGTGCTGATTGGTTGGTGTTCCTTATATAGAGAGGTGAGTGCTGATTGGTTGGTGTTCCTTATATAGAGAGGTGAGTGCTGATTGGTTGGTGTTCCTTATATAGAGAGGTGAGTGCTGATTGGTTGGTGTTCCTTATATAGAGAGGTGAGTGCTGATTGGTTGGTGTTCCTTATATAGAGAGGTGAGTGCTGATTGGTTGGTGTTCCTTATATAGAGAGGTGAGTGCTGATTGGTTGGTGTTCCTTATATAGAGAGGTGAGTGCTGATTGGTTGGTGTTCCTTATATAGAGAGGTGAGTGCTGATTGGTTGGTGTTCCTTATATAGAGAGGTGAGTGCTGATTGGTTGGTGTTCCTTATATAGAGAGGTGAGTGCTGATTGGTTGGTGTTCCTTATATAGAGAGGTGAGTGCTGATTGGTTGGTGTTCCTTATATAGAGAGGTGAGTGCTGATTGGTTGGTGTTCCTTATATAGAGAGGTGAGTGCTGATTGGTTGGTGTTCCTTATATAGAGAGGTGAGTGCTGATTGGTTGGTGTTCCTTATATAGAGAGGTGAGTGCTGATTGGTTGGTGTTCCTTATATAGAGAGGTGAGTGCTGATTGGTTGGTGTTCCTTATATAGAGAGGTGAGTGCTGATTGGTTGGTGTTCCTTATATAGAGAGGTGATGCTGATTGGTTGGTGTTCCTTATATAGAGAGGTGAGTGCTGATTGGTTGGTGTTCCTTATATAGAGAGGTGAGTGCTGATTGGTTGGTGTTCCTTATATAGAGAGGTGAGTGCTGATTGGTTGGTGTTCCTTATATAGAGAGGTGAGTGCTGATTGGTTGGTGTTCCTTATATAGAGAGGTGAGTGCTGATTGGTTGGTGTTCCTTATATAGAGAGGTGAGTGCTGATTGGTTGGTGTTCCTTATATAGAGAGGTGAGTGCTGATTGGTTGGTGTTCCTTATATAGAGAGGTGAGTGCTGATTGGTTGGTGTTCCTTATATAGAGAGGTGAGTGCTGATTGGTTGGTGTTCCTTATATAGAGAGGTGAGTGCTGATTGGTTGGTGTTCCTTATATAGAGAGGTGAGTGCTGATTGGTTGGTGTTCCTTATATAGAGAGGTGAGTGCTGATTGGTTGGTGTTCCTTATATAGAGAGGTGAGTGCTGATTGGTTGGTGTTCCTTATATAGAGAGGTGAGTGCTGATTGGTTGGTGTTCCTTATATAGAGAGGTGAGTGCTGATTGGTTGGTGTTCCTTATATAGAGAGGTGAGTGCTGATTGGTTGGTGTTCCTTATATAGAGAGGTGAGTGCTGATTGGTTGGTGTTCCTTATATAGAGAGGTGAGTGCTGATTGGTTGGTGTTCCTTATATAGAGAGGTGAGTGCTGATTGGTTGGTGTTCCTTATATAGAGAGGTGAGTGCTGATTGGTTGGTGTTCCTTATATAGAGAGGTGAGTGCTGATTGGTTGGTGTTCCTTATATAGAGAGGTGAGTGCTGATTGGTTGGTGTTCCTTATATAGAGAGGTGAGTGCTGATTGGTTGGTGTTCCTTATATAGAGAGGTGAGTGCTGATTGGTTGGTGTTCCTTATATAGAGAGGTGAGTGCTGATTGGTTGGTGTTCCTTATATAGAGAGGTGAGTGCTGATTGGTTGGTGTTCCTTATATAGAGAGGTGAGTGCTGATTGGTTGGTGTTCCTTATATAGAGAGGTGAGTGCTGATTGGTTGGTGTTCCTTATATAGAGAGGTGAGTGCTGATTGGTTGGTGTTCCTTATATAGAGAGGTGAGTGCTGATTGGTTGGTGTTCCTTATATAGAGAGGTGAGTGCTGATTGGTTGGTGTTCCTTATATAGAGAGGTGAGTGCTGATTGGTTGGTGTTCCTTATATAGAGAGGTGAGTGCTGATTGGTTGGTGTTCCTTATATAGAGAGGTGAGTGCTGATTGGTTGGTGTTCCTTATATAGAGAGGTGAGTGCTGATTGGTTGGTGTTCCTTATATAGAGAGGTGAGTGCTGATTGGTTGGTGTTCCTTATATAGAGAGGTGAGTGCTGATTGGTTGGTGTTCCTTATATAGAGAGGTGAGTGCTGATTGGTTGGTGTTCCTTATATAGAGAGGTGAGTGCTGATTGGTTGGTGTTCCTTATATAGAGAGGTGAGTGCTGATTGGTTGGTGTTCCTTATATAGAGAGGTGAGTGCTGATTGGTTGGTGTTCCTTATATAGAGAGGTGAGTGCTGATTGGTTGGTGTTCCTTATATAGAGAGGTGAGTGCTGATTGGTTGGTGTTCCTTATATAGAGAGGTGAGTGCTGATTGGTTGGTGTTCCTTATATAGAGAGGTGAGTGCTGATTGGTTGGTGTTCCTTATATAGAGAGGTGAGTGCTGATTGGTTGGTGTTCCTTATATAGAGAGGTGAGTGCTGATTGGTTGGTGTTCCTTATATAGAGAGGTGAGTGCTGATTGGTTGGTGTTCCTTATATAGAGAGGTGAGTGCTGATTGGTTGGTGTTCCTTATATAGAGAGGTGAGTGCTGATTGGTTGGTGTTCCTTATATAGAGAGGTGAGTGCTGATTGGTTGGTGTTCCTTATATAGAGAGGTGAGTGCTGATTGGTTGGTGTTCCTTATATAGAGAGGTGAGTGCTGATTGGTTGGTGTTCCTTATATAGAGAGGTGAGTGCTGATTGGTTGGTGTTCCTTATATAGAGAGGTGAGTGCTGATTGGTTGGTGTTCCTTATATAGAGAGGTGAGTGCTGATTGGTTGGTGTTCCTTATATAGAGAGGTGAGTGCTGATTGGTTGGTGTTCCTTATATAGAGAGGTGAGTGCTGATTGGTTGGTGTTCCTTATATAGAGAGGTGAGTGCTGATTGGTTGGTGTTCCTTATATAGAGAGGTGAGTGCTGATTGGTTGGTGTTCCTTATATAGAGAGGTGAGTGCTGATTGGTTGGTGTTCCTTATATAGAGAGGTGAGTGCTGATTGGTTGGTGTTCCTTATATAGAGAGGTGAGTGCTGATTGGTTGGTGTTCCTTATATAGAGAGGTGAGTGCTGATTGGTTGGTGTTCCTTATATAGAGAGGTGAGTGCTGATTGGTTGGTGTTCCTTATATAGAGAGGTGAGTGCTGATTGGTTGGTGTTCCTTATATAGAGAGGTGAGTGCTGATTGGTTGGTGTTCCTTATATAGAGAGGTGAGTGCTGATTGGTTGGTGTTCCTTATATAGAGAGGTGAGTGCTGATTGGTTGGTGTTCCTTATATAGAGAGGTGAGTGCTGATTGGTTGGTGTTCCTTATATAGAGAGGTGAGTGCTGATTGGTTGGTGTTCCTTATATAGAGAGGTGAGTGCTGATTGGTTGGTGTTCCTTATATAGAGAGGTGAGTGCTGATTGGTTGGTGTTCCTTATATAGAGAGGTGAGTGCTGATTGGTTGGTGTTCCTTATATAGAGAGGTGAGTGCTGATTGGTTGGTGTTCCTTATATAGAGAGGTGAGTGCTGATTGGTTGGTGTTCCTTATATAGAGAGGTGAGTGCTGATTGGTTGGTGTTCCTTATATAGAGAGGTGAGTGCTGATTGGTTGGTGTTCCTTATATAGAGAGGTGAGTGCTGATTGGTTGGTGTTCCTTATATAGAGAGGTGAG
Source organism: Nemertoderma westbladi (assembly GCA_032718475.1). Taxonomy (NCBI): domain Eukaryota; kingdom Metazoa; phylum Xenacoelomorpha; order Nemertodermatida; family Nemertodermatidae; genus Nemertoderma; species Nemertoderma westbladi. Next base: position 33,471 of record JAUCBJ010009098.1, on the reverse strand, counting down.
TGCTGATTGGTTGGTGTTCCTTATATAGAGAGGTGAGTGCTGATTGGTTGGTGTTCCTTATATAGAGAGGTGAGTGCTGATTGGTTGGTGTTCCTTATATAGAGAGGTGAGTGCTGATTGGTTGGTGTTCCTTATATAGAGAGGTGAGTGCTGATTGGTTGGTGTTCCTTATATAGAGAGGTGAGTGCTGATTGGTTGGTGTTCCTTATATAGAGAGGTGAGTGCTGATTGGTTGGTGTTCCTTATATAGAGAGGTGAGTGCTGATTGGTTGGTGTTCCTTATATAGAGAGGTGAGTGCTGATTGGTTGGTGTTCCTTATATAGAGAGGTGAGTGCTGATTGGTTGGTGTTCCTTATATAGAGAGGTGAGTGCTGATTGGTTGGTGTTCCTTATATAGAGAGGTGAGTGCTGATTGGTTGGTGTTCCTTATATAGAGAGGTGAGTGCTGATTGGTTGGTGTTCCTTATATAGAGAGGTGAGTGCTGATTGGTTGGTGTTCCTTATATAGAGAGGTGAGTGCTGATTGGTTGGTGTTCCTTATATAGAGAGGTGAGTGCTGATTGGTTGGTGTTCCTTATATAGAGAGGTGAGTGCTGATTGGTTGGTGTTCCTTATATAGAGAGGTGAGTGCTGATTGGTTGGTGTTCCTTATATAGAGAGGTGAGTGCTGATTGGTTGGTGTTCCTTATATAGAGAGGTGAGTGCTGATTGGTTGGTGTTCCTTATATAGAGAGGTGAGTGCTGATTGGTTGGTGTTCCTTATATAGAGAGGTGAGTGCTGATTGGTTGGTGTTCCTTATATAGAGAGGTGAGTGCTGATTGGTTGGTGTTCCTTATATAGAGAGGTGAGTGCTGATTGGTTGGTGTTCCTTATATAGAGAGGTGAGTGCTGATTGGTTGGTGTTCCTTATATAGAGAGGTGAGTGCTGATTGGTTGGTGTTCCTTATATAGAGAGGTGAGTGCTGATTGGTTGGTGTTCCTTATATAGAGAGGTGAGTGCTGATTGGTTGGTGTTCCTTATATAGAGAGGTGAGTGCTGATTGGTTGGTGTTCCTTATATAGAGAGGTGAGTGCTGATTGGTTGGTGTTCCTTATATAGAGAGGTGAGTGCTGATTGGTTGGTGTTCCTTATATAGAGAGGTGAGTGCTGATTGGTTGGTGTTCCTTATATAGAGAGGTGAGTGCTGATTGGTTGGTGTTCCTTATATAGAGAGGTGAGTGCTGATTGGTTGGTGTTCCTTATATAGAGAGGTGAGTGCTGATTGGTTGGTGTTCCTTATATAGAGAGGTGAGTGCTGATTGGTTGGTGTTCCTTATATAGAGAGGTGAGTGCTGATTGGTTGGTGTTCCTTATATAGAGAGGTGAGTGCTGATTGGTTGGTGTTCCTTATATAGAGAGGTGAGTGCTGATTGGTTGGTGTTCCTTATATAGAGAGGTGAGTGCTGATTGGTTGGTGTTCCTTATATAGAGAGGTGAGTGCTGATTGGTTGGTGTTCCTTATATAGAGAGGTGAGTGCTGATTGGTTGGTGTTCCTTATATAGAGAGGTGAGTGCTGATTGGTTGGTGTTCCTTATATAGAGAGGTGAGTGCTGATTGGTTGGTGTTCCTTATATAGAGAGGTGAGTGCTGATTGGTTGGTGTTCCTTATATAGAGAGGTGATGCTGATTGGTTGGTGTTCCTTATATAGAGAGGTGAGTGCTGATTGGTTGGTGTTCCTTATATAGAGAGGTGATGCTGATTGGTTGGTGTTCCTTATATAGAGAGGTGAGTGCTGATTGGTTGGTGTTCCTTATATAGAGAGGTGAGTGCTGATTGGTTGGTGTTCCTTATATAGAGAGGTGAGTGCTGATTGGTTGGTGTTCCTTATATAGAGAGGTGAGTGCTGATTGGTTGGTGTTCCTTATATAGAGAGGTGAGTGCTGATTGGTTGGTGTTCCTTATATAGAGAGGTGAGTGCTGATTGGTTGGTGTTCCTTATATAGAGAGGTGAGTGCTGATTGGTTGGTGTTCCTTATATAGAGAGGTGAGTGCTGATTGGTTGGTGTTCCTTATATAGAGAGGTGAGTGCTGATTGGTTGGTGTTCCTTATATAGAGAGGTGAGTGCTGATTGGTTGGTGTTCCTTATATAGAGAGGTGAGTGCTGATTGGTTGGTGTTCCTTATATAGAGAGGTGAGTGCTGATTGGTTGGTGTTCCTTATATAGAGAGGTGAGTGCTGATTGGTTGGTGTTCCTTATATAGAGAGGTGAGTGCTGATTGGTTGGTGTTCCTTATATAGAGAGGTGAGTGCTGATTGGTTGGTGTTCCTTATATAGAGAGGTGAGTGCTGATTGGTTGGTGTTCCTTATATAGAGAGGTGAGAGCTGATTGGTTGGTGTTCCTTATATAGAGAGGTGAGTGCTGATTGGTTGGTGTTCCTTATATAGAGAGGTGAGTGCTGATTGGTTGGTGTTCCTTATATAGAGAGGTGAGTGCTGATTGGTTGGTGTTCCTTATATAGAGAGGTGAGTGTTATAGTTGTAGGTTTGAGAAACATTATTTCACTTGTCTGGATATTATCTCCATCTATATAGATCAGCCGGGATGTTTTGCGCGACTGTCTACAGATCTACTTCAACCTGATGACAGATTCTCGTTTTCTCAACAACGACGATCAATCTTCCCAACTCGTTCGTTCCTTTAACTGCATACTCATCCGCACGGTTCTCAACTGCCACTGTACCGACGTCACCTGTGTTCTTATAAAACTCCTCACTGACGGACTCAAAACCGGTCAGTCGCCTGCTCGATTACAGATAAATACACGTTTTATATTAATATCTACTTTCAGTGACACTAATGTCTACTTTCAGTGACACTAATGTCTACTTTCAGTGACACTAATGTCTACTTTCAGTGACACTAATGTCTACTTTCAGTGACACTAATGTCTACTTTCAGTGACACTAATGTCTACTTTCAGTGACACTAATGTCTACTTTCAGTGACACTAATGTCTACTTTCAGTGACACTAATGTCTACTTTCAGTTACACTAATGTATACTTTCAGTTACACTAATGTCTACTTTCAGTGACACTAATGTCTACTTTCAGTGACACTAATGTCTACTTTCAGTGACACTAATGTCTACTTTCAGTGACACTAATGTCTACTTTCAGTGACACTAATGTCTACTTTCAGTGACACTGCTTCGAATGACATTAAAACCAATAGGGCATCTGGTGTTGATGATGTGCCTCCCGAGGTCTTTAAGATCAGAGAATGCCTTCAACTAGCCCACCCTATCCTAGTAGAAATGTACCGCACTAAGATTGCACCACAAGAACTGAAGACTAATCGGCTAACACCCGTTCCAAAGAAGGGCAACCTCTCCTATTTTGGTTCATATCGTGGAATTAGTCTAATCTCAATTGCAGCTAAATTATTCAACAGAATAATGCTGAATCGCATTAGGGATCCTGTAGAAAGACTCTTGCGTGGGAATCAAAATGGGTTTCGAAAAGGTAGAGGTACCTTTGAACCCATTCTGGCACTTAGAAGGATTATTGAAGAGGTTTCTACAAAGAAAGACAGACATTTGGCTGTCATATTTGTGGATTTCTTCAAGGCCTTCGATTCCGTGTCACGCCCACGCATGGTCCAAATTCTTGAGGCATATGGGATCCCCAATGAGATCATTAATGCAATCAGATCAGTATATGACGGTTCCACGACCTTTGTATCCACTACTGATGGAGACACAGACCCATTTGAGGTTCTCTGGGGTGTCCTTCAAGGAGACACATTAGCCCCGTTCCTCTTCATTATTGTGGTGGACTATGTGCTGCGGACATCACTCGATCTTCATGAAGCTGATGGGGTGGAAATATCTCCACCATCAGGTAGCCGTAGACGTGGTTCCCCAGCAGAACATCTAACCGACCTTGACTTTGCAGATGACCTTGGTTTACTGTCAGAGACATTAGAAGGAGCACAGAAACGCATGTTCCAAATTCTTCAGGCATATGGGATCCCCAATGAGATCATTAATGCAATCAGATCAGTATATGACGGTTCCACGACCTTTGTATCCACTACTGATGGAGACACAGACCCATTTGAGGTTCTCTGGGGTGTCCTTCAAGGAGACACATTAGCCCCGTTCCTCTTCATTATTGTGGTGGACTATGTGCTGCGGACATCACTCGATCTTCATGAAGCTGATGGGGTGGAAATATCTCCACCATCAGGTAGCCGTAGACGTGGTTCCTCAGCAGAACATCTAACCGACTTTGACTTTGCAGATGACCTTGGTTTACTGTCAGAGACATTAGAAGGAGCACAGAAGCTGCTATCTAGCTTAGAGGAGGCTGCATCTAGTGTTGGCCTCTTTGTGAATAGCACAAAGACCAAAATTCTGACAGTAAACATGGATTCAGATCAGCAGAAAATTGATTGGGATAACATTCAATCGCTGGATGGACTGGTAAGTCATGTGAACGACTTCTGCTACCTTGGATCATGGGTTCGGAGGTCTGATGAAGATCTCCGAATTCGCAAAGGGAAAGCCTGGTCCGCAATCCACAAGCTATCCAGGATCTGGAAGAGCTCTGACATCTCATGCTCTTTAAAGGTACGCCTTTTCCGTGCAGCAGTGGAGCCTGTGCTGCTCTATGGCAGCCCATGCTGGGCTCTAACTGCTGAAGACACCAGGTCCTTGGATGGCACATACACCAGGATGCTTCGCCGGGTGCACAACATAGCATATGATGCACACATAAGCAATGAGGTGTTATATAAATATGGTAACATCTCATTGCCAAGACCTAGCATCCCCCTGCAGAAACGCCGTCTAATGCTTGCTGGGCACTGTTTCCGCCGGCAGGATCAACCTGTACACAACCTTGTGCTGTGGCAGCCTGCTGGCGAGAATAGACGTGGTGGACAGCCAATGACTTTCCTCAAACGCCTGCTCAAGGACACAGGACTTGAGAACAGGAATGAATTAGGAAATTGTATGGCTGACCGCAAGATCTGGGGGCGCTATGTTTCTGGGGCCGCCGGCACTGCACCCTAGTGCAAGCCGATCATCATCATCAGTGACACTAATGTCTACTTTCAGTTACACTAATGTCTACTTTCATTTCTAGATATGGTAGACGACCGACATATCAACTTACCTATGAAATGTTTGTGGAAACGGATGAAATCAGATGGTTTCTTCTCCGATCTCAATTTGGATGAAGTCCTTTTGGAAGTCCACGGGTTCCTAAAGGTAAGGAAGTCCTTTTGGAAGTCCACGGGTTCCTAAAGGTAAGGAAGTCCTTTTGGAAGTCCACGGGTTCCTAAAGGTAAGGAAGTCCTTTTGGAAGTCCACGGGTTCCTAAAGGTAAGGAAGTCCTTTTGGAAGACCGCGGGTTCCTAAAGGTAAGGAAGTCCTTTTGGAAGTCTACGGGTTCCTAAAGGTAAGGAAGTCCTTTTGGAAGTCTACGGGTTCCTAAAGGTAAGGAAGTCCTTTTGGAAGTCCACGGGTTCCTAAAGGTAAGGAAGTCCTTTTGGAAGTCCACGGGTTCCTGACGGTAAGGAAGTCCTTTTGGAACGCCGCGGGTTCCTAAAGGTAAGGAAGTCCTTTTGGAACGCCGCGGGTTCCTAAAGGTAAGGAAGTCCTTTTGGAAGTCCACGGGTTCCTAAAGGTAAGGAAGTCCTTTTGGAAGTCCGCGGGTTCCTAAATGTAAGGAAGTCCACGGGTTCCTGACGGTAAGGAAGTCCTTTTGGAACGCCGCGGGTTCCTAAAGGTAAGGAAGTCCTTTTGGAACGCCGCGGGTTCCTAAAGGTAAGGAAGTCCTTTTGGAAGTCCACGGATTCCTAAATGTAAGGAAGTCCTTTTGGAAGTCCGCGGGTTCCTAAAGGTAAGGAAGTCCTTTTTGAAGTCCACGGGTTCCTGACGGTAAGGAAGTCCTTTTGGAAGACCGCGGGTTCCTAAAGGTAAGGAAGTCCTTTTGGAAGACCGCGGATTCCTAAAGGTAAGGAAGTCCTTTTGGAAGTCCACGGGTTCCTAAAGGTAAGGAAGTCCTTTTGGAAGTCCGCGGGTTCCTAAAGGTAAGGAAGTCCTTTTGGAAGTCCACGGGTTCCTAAAGGTAAGGAAGTCCTTTTGGAAGTCCACGGATTCCTAAAGGTAAGGAAGTCCTTTTGGAACTCCACGGGTTCCTAAAGGTAAGGAAGTCCTTTTGGAAGACCACGGATTCCTAAAGGTAAGGAAGTCTTTTTGGAAGTCCACGGGTTCCTAAAGGTAAGGAAGTCCTTTTGGAAGTCCACGGATTCCTAAAGGTAAGGAAGTCCTTTTGGAAGTCCGCGGGTTCCTAAAGGTAAGGAAGTCCTTTTGGAAGATCGCGGATTCCTAAAGGTAAGAAAGTCCTTTTGGAAGTCCGCGGGTTCCTAAAGGTAAGGAAGTCCTTTTGGAACTCCACGGATTCCTAAAGGTAAGAAAGTCCTTTTGGAAGTCCACGGGTTCCTAAAGGTAAGGAAGTCCTTTTGGAAGTCCACGGATTCCTAAAGGTAAGGAAGTCCTTTTGGAACTCCACGGGTTCCTAAAGGTAAGGAAGTCCTTTTGGAAGTCCACGGGTTCCTAAAGGTAAGGAAGTCCTTTTGGAAGTCCGCGGGTTCCTAAAGGTAAGGAAGTCCTTTTGGAAGATCGCGGATTCCTAAAGGTAAGGAAGTCCTTTTGGAAGTCCGCGGGTTCCTAAAGGTAAGGAAGTCCTTTTGGAAGTCCACGGGTACCTAAAGGTAAGGAAGTCCTTTTGGAAGTCCACGGATTCCTAAAGGTAAGGAAGTCCTTTTGGAAGTCCACGGGTTCCTAAAGGTAAGGAAGTCCTTTTGGAAGACCGCGGGTTCCTAAAGGTAAGGAAGTCCTTTTGGAAGACCGCGGATTCCTAAAGGTAAGGAAGTCCTTTTGGAAGACCGCGGATTCCTAAAGGTAAGGAAGTCCTTTTGGAAGACCGCGGGTTCCTAAAGGTAAGAAAGCCTTTTGGAAGCCAGCGGGTTCCTAAAGGTAAGGAAGTCCTTTTGGAAGACCGCGGATTCCTAAAGGTAAGGAAGTCCTTTTGGAAGACCGCGGGTTCCTAAAGGTAAGGAAGTCCTTTTGGAAGTCCGCGGATTCCTAAAGGTAAATAAGTCCTTTTGGAAGACCGCGGGTTCCTAAAGGTAAGGAAGTCCTTTTGGAAGTCCACGGGTACCTAAAGGTAAGGAAGTCCTTTTGGAAGACCGCGGATTCCTAAAGGTAAGGAAGTCCTTTTGGAAGTCCACGGGTACCTAAAGGTAAGGAAGTCCTTTTGGAAGTCCGCGGATTCCTAAAGGTAAATAAGTCCTTTTGGAAGACCGCGGGTTCCTAAAGGTAAGGAAGTCCTTTTGGAAGTCCACGGGTACCTAAAGGTAAGGAAGTCCTTTTGGAAGACCGCGGGTTCCTAAAGGTAAGGAAGTCCTTTTGGAAGTCCACGGGTTCCTAAAGGTAAGGAAGTCCTTTTGGAAGTCCGCGGGTTCCTAAAGGTAAGGAAGTCCTTTTGGAAGTCCACGGGTTCCTAAAGGTAAGGAAGTCCTTTTGGAAGACCGCGGATTCCTAAAGGTAAGGAAGTCCTTTTGGAAGTCCACGGGTTCCTAAAGGTAAGGAAGTCCTTTTGGAAGTCCGCGGGTTCCTAAAGGTAAGTAAGTCTTTTTGGAAGTCCGCGGGTTCCTAAAGGTAAGGAAGTCCTTTTGGAAGTCCACGGGTTCCTAAAGGTAAGGAAGTCCTTTTGGAAGTCCACGGGTTCCTAAAGGTAAGGAAGTCCTTTTGGAAGTCCGCGGGTTCCTAAAGGTAAGTAAGTCTTTTTGGAAGTCCGCGGGTTCCTAAAGGTAAGGAAGTCCTTTTGGAAGTCCACGGGTTCCTAAAGGTAAGGAAGTCCTTTTGGAAGTCCACGGGTTCCTAAAGGTAAGGAAGTCCTTTTGGAAGTCCACGGGTACCTAAAGGTAAGGAAGTCCTTTTGGAAGTCCACGGGTTCCTAAAGGTAAGAAAGTCCTTTTGGAAGTCCGCGGGTTCCTAAAGGTAAGAAAGTCCTTTTGGAAGTCCACGGGTTCCTGACTGTAAGGAAGTCCTTTTGGAAGTCCACGGGTTCCTAAAGGTAAGGAAGTCCTTTTGGAAGTCCACGGGTTCCTAAAGGTAAGGAAGTCCTTTTGGAAGTCCACGGGTTCCTAAAGGTAAGGAAGTCCTTTTGGAACTCCACGGGTTCCTAAAGGTAAGGAAGTCCTTTTGGAAGTCCGCGGGTTCCTGACGGTAAGGAAGTCCTTTTGGAAGTCCGCGGGTTCCTGACGGTAAGGAAGTCCTTTTGGAAGTCCACGGGTTCCTAAAGGTAAGGAAGTCCTTTTGGAAGTCCACGGGTTCCTAAAGGTAAGGAAGTCCTTTTGGAAGTCCGCGGGTTCCTGACGGTAAGGAAGTCCTTTTGGAAGTCCGCGGGTTCCTGACGGTAAGGAAGTCCTTTTGGAAGTCCGCGGGTTCCTGACGGTAAGGAAGTCCTTTTGGAAGTCCACGGGTTCCTAAAGGTAAGGAAGTCCTTTTGGAAGTCCACGGGTTCCTAAAGGTAAGGAAGTCCTTTTGGAACTCCACGGGTTCCTAAAGGTAAGGAAGTCCTTTTGGAAGTCCACGGGTACCTAAAGGTAAGGAAGTCCTTTTGGAAGTCCGCGGATTCCTAAAGGTAAATAAGTCCTTTTGGAAGACCGCGGGTTCCTAAAGGTAAGGAAGTCCTTTTGGAAGTCCACGGGTTCCTAAAGGTAAGGAAGTCCTTTTGGAAGTCCGCGGGTTCCTGACGGTAAGGAAGTCCTTTTGGAAGTCCGCGGGTTCCTGACGGTAAGGAAGTCCTTTTGGAAGTCCACGGGTTCCTAAAGGTAAGGAAGTCCTTTTGGAAGTCCACGGGTTCCTAAAGGTAAGGAAGTCCTTTTGGAAGTCCACGGGTACCTAAAGGTAAGGAAGTCCTTTTGGAAGTCCGCGGATTCCTAAAGGTAAATAAGTCCTTTTGGAAGACCGCGGGTTCCTAAAGGTAAGGAAGTCATTTTGGAAGTCCACGGGTACCTAAAGGTAAGGAAGTCCTTTTGGAAGTCCGCGGATTCCTAAAGGTAAATAAGTCCTTTTGGAAGACCGCGGGTTCCTAAAGGTAAGGAAGTCCTTTTGGAAGTCCGCGGGTACCTAAAGGTAAGGAAGTCCTTTTGGAAGTCCACGGGTACCTAAAGGTAAGGAAGTCCTTTTGGAAGTCCGCGGATTCCTAAAGGTAAATAAGTCCTTTTGGAAGACCGCGGGTTCCTAAAGGTAAGGAAGTCCTTTTGGAAGTCCACGGGTACCTAAAGGTAAGGAAGTCCTTTTGGAAGTCCACGGGTACCTAAAGGTAAGGAAGTCCTTTTGGAAGTCCGCGGATTCCTAAAGGTAAATAAGTCCTTTTGGAAGACCGCGGGTTCCTAAAGGTAAGGAAGTCCTTTTGGAAGTCCACGGGTACCTAAAGGTAAGGAAGTCCTTTTGGAAGTCCACGGGTACCTAAAGGTAAGGAAGTCCTTTTGGAAGTCCGCGGATTCCTAAAGGTAAATAAGTCCTTTTGGAAGACCGCGGGTTCCTAAAGGTAAGGAAGTCCTTTTGGAAGTCCACGGGTACCTAAAGGTAAGGAAGTCCTTTTGGAAGTCCGCGGGTTCCTGACGGTAAGGAAGTCCTTTTGGAAGTCCGCGGGTTCCTGACGGTAAGGAAGTCCTTTTGGAAGTCCACGGGTTCCTAAAGGTAAGGAAGTCCTTTTGGAAGTCCACGGGTTCCTAAAGGTAAGGAAGTCCTTTTGGAAGTCCACGGGTACCTAAAGGTAAGGAAGTCCTTTTGGAAGTCCGCGGATTCCTAAAGGTAAATAAGTCCTTTTGGAAGACCGCGGGTTCCTAAAGGTAAGGAAGTCCTTTTGGAAGTCCACGGGTACCTAAAGGTAAGGAAGTCCTTTTGGAAGTCCGCGGGTTCCTAAAGGTAAGGAAGTCCTTTTGGAAGACCGCGGGTTCCTAAAGGTAAGGAAGTCCTTTTGGAAGTCCACGGGTTCCTAAAGGTAAGGAAGTCCTTTTGGAAGTCCGCGGGTTCCTAAAGGTAAGGAAGTCCTTTTGGAAGTCCACGGATTCCTAAAGGTAAGAAAGTCCTTTTGGAAGACCGCGGGTTCCTAAAGGTAAAAACGTCCTTTTGGAAGATCGCGGGTTCCTAAAGGTAAGGAAGTCCTTTTGGAAGTCCACGGGTACCTAAAGGCAAGGAAGTCCTTTTGGAAGTCCGCGGGTTCCTGACGGTAAGGAAGTCCTTTTGGAAGTCCACGGGCTCCTAAAGGTAAGGAAGTCTTTTTGGAAGTCCACGGGTTCCTAAAGGTAAGGAAGTCCTTTTGGAAGTCCACGGATTCCTAAAGGTAAGAAAGTCCTTTTGGAAGACCGCGGGTTCCTAAAGGTAAGGAAGTCCTTTTGGAAGATCGCGGATTCCTAAAGGTAAGAAAGTCCTTTTGGAAGATCGCGGGTTCCTAAAGGTAAGGAAGTCTTTTTGGAAGTCCACGGGTTCCTAAAGGTAAGGAAGTCCTTTTGGAAGATCGCGGATTCCTAAAGGTAAGAAAGTCCTTTTGGAAGATCGCGGGTTCCTAAAGGTAAGGAAGTCTTTTTGGAAGTCCGCGGATTCCTAAAGGTAAGGAAGTCCTTTTGGAAGACCGCGGGTTCCTAAAGGTAAGGAAGTCCTTTTGGAAGATCGCGGATTCCTAAAGGTAAGGAAGTCCTTTTGGAACTCCGCGGGTTCCTAAAGGTAAGGAAGTCCTTTTGGAAGTCCGCGGGTTCCTAAAGGTAAGGAAGTTTTTTTGGAAGTCCACGGGTTCCTAAAGGTAAGGAAGTCCTTTTGGAAGTCCACGGTTTCCTAAAGGTAAGGAAGTCCTTTTGGAAGTCCACGGATTCCTAAAGGTAAGGAAGTCCTTTTGGAAGTCCGCGGGTTCCTAAAGGTAAGGAAGTCCTTTTGGAAGATCGCGGATTCCTAAAGGTAAGGAAGTCCTTTTGGAACTCCGCGGGTTCCTAAAGGTAAGGAAGTCCTTTTGGAAGTCCACGGGTACCTAAAGGTAAGGAAGTCCTTTTGGAAGTCCACGGATTCCTAAAGGTAAGGAAGTCCTTTTGGAAGTCCACGGGTTCCTAAAGGTAAGGAAGTCTTTTTGGAAGTCCACGGGTTCCTAAAGGTAAGGAAGTCCTTTTGGAAGTCCACGGATTCCTAAAGGTAAGAAAGTCCTTTTGGAAGACCGCGGGTTCCTAAAGGTAAAAACGTCCTTTTGGAAGATCGCGGGTTCCTAAAGGTAAGGAAGTCCTTTTGGAAGTCCACGGGTACCTAAAGGCAAGGAAGTCCTTTTGGAAGTCCGCGGGTTCCTGACGGTAAGGAAGTCCTTTTGGAAGTCCACGGGTTCCTAAAGGTAAGGAAGTCTTTTTGGAAGTCCACGGGTTCCTAAAGGTAAGGAAGTCCTTTTGGAAGTCCACGGTTTCCTAAAGGTAAGGAAGTCCTTTTGGAAGTCCACGGGTTCCTAAAGGTAAGGAAGTCCTTTTGGAAGTCCACGGATTCCTAAAGGTAAGGAAGTCCTTTTGGAAGTCCGCGGGTTCCTAAAGGTAAGGAAGTCCTTTTGGAAGTCCACGGGTTCCTAAAGGTAAGGAAGTCCTTTTGGAAGACCGCGGGTTCCTAAAGGTAAAAACGTCCTTTTGGAAGATCGCGGGTTCCTAAAGGTAAGGAAGTCCTTTTGGAAGTCCACGGGTACCTAAAGGCAAGGAAGTCCTTTTGGAAGTCCGCGGGTTCCTGACGGTAAGGAAGTCCTTTTGGAAGTCCACGGGTTCCTAAAGGTAAGGAAGTCTTTTTGGAAGTCCACGGGTTCCTAAAGGTAAGGAAGTCCTTTTGGAAGTCCACGGTTTCCTAAAGGTAAGGAAGTCCTTTTGGAAGTCCACGGGTTCCTAAAGGTAAGGAAGTCCTTTTGGAAGTCCACGGATTCCTAAAGGTAAGGAAGTCCTTTTGGAAGTCCGCGGGTTCCTAAAGGTAAGGAAGTCCTTTTGGAAGTCCGCGGGTTCCTAAAGGTAAGGAAGTCCTTTTGGAAGACCGCGGGTTCCTAAAGGTAAGGAAGTCCTTTTGGAACTCCACGGGTTCCTAAAGGTAAGGAAGTCCTTTTGGAAGTCCGCGGGTTCCTAAAGGTAAGGAAGTTTTTTTGGAAGTCCACGGGTTCCTAAAGGTAAGGAAGTCCTTTTGGAAGTCCACGGATTCCTAAAGGTAAGGAAGTCCTTTTGGAAGTCCACGGTTTCCTAAAGGTAAGGAAGTCCTTTTGGAAGTCCACGGATTCCTAAAGGTAAGGAAGTCCTTTTGGAAGTCCGCGGGTTCCTAAAGGTAAGGAAGTCCTTTTGGAAGATCGCGGATTCCTAAAGGTAAGGAAGTCCTTTTGGAAGTCCGCGGGTTCCTAAAGGTAAGGAAGTCCTTTTGGAAGATCGCGGATTCCTAAAGGTAAGGAAGTCCTTTTGGAACTCCACGGGTTCCTAAAGGTAAGGAAGTCCTTTTGGAAGTCCGCGGATTCCTAAAGGTAAGGAAGTCCTTTTGGAACTCCGCGGGTTCCTAAAGGTAAGGAAGTCCTTTTGGAAGTCCGCGGGTTCCTAAAGGTAAGGAAGTTTTTTTGGAAGTCCACGGGTTCCTAAAGGTAAGGAAGTCCTTTTGGAAGTCCACGGGTTCCTAAAGGTAAGGAAGTCCTTTTGGAAGTCCACGGATTCCTAAAGGTAAGGAAGTCCTTTTGGAAGTCCGCGGGTTCCTAAAGGTAAGGAAGTCCTTTTGGAAGATCGCGGATTCCTAAAGGTAAGGAAGTCCTTTTGGAAGTCCGCGGGTTCCTAAAGGTAAGGAAGTCCTTTTGGAAGATCGCGGATTCCTAAAGGTAAGGAAGTCCTTTTGGAACTCCACGGGTTCCTAAAGGTAAGGAAGTCCTTTTGGAAGTCCGCGGATTCCTAAAGGTAAGGAAGTCCTTTTGGAAGTCCGCGGGTTCCTAAAGGTAAGGAAGTCCTTTTGGAAGTCCACGGGTTCCTAAAGGTAAGGAAGTCCTTTTGGAAGTCCGCGGATTCCTAAAGGTAAGGAAGTCCTTTTGGAACTCCACGGGTTCCTAAAGGTAAGGAAGTCCTTTTGGAAGTCCACGGTTTCCTAAAGGTAAGGAAGTCCTTTTGGAACTCCACGGGTTCCTAAAGGTAAGGAAGTCCTTTTGGAAGTCCACGGGTACCTAAAGGTAAGGAAGTCCTTTTGGAAGTCCACGGGTTCCTAAAGGTAAGGAAGTCCTTTTGGAACTCCACGGGTTCCTAAAGGTAAGGAAGTCCTTTTGGAACTCCACGGATTCCTAAAGGTAAGGAAGTCCTTTTGGAACTCCACGGATTCCTAAAGGTAAGGAAGTCCTTTTGGAAGTCCACGGGTTCCTAAAGGTAAGGAAGTCCTTTTGGAAGTCCGCGGATTCCTAAAGGTAAGGAAGTCCTTTTGGAACTCCACGGGTTCCTAAAGGTAAGGAAGTCCTTTTGGAAGTCCACGGTTTCCTAAAGGTAAGGAAGTCCTTTTGGAAGTCCACGGGTACCTAAAGGTAAGGAAGTCCTTTTGGAAGTCCACGGGTTCCTAAAGGTAAGGAAGTCCTTTTGGAAGTCCACGGGTTCCTAAAGGTAAGGAATTCCTTTTGGAACTCCACGGATTCCTAAAGGTAAGGAAGTCCTTTTGGAACTCCACGGATTCCTAAAGGTAAGGAAGTCCTTTTGGAAGTCCACGGGTTCCTAAAGGTAAGGAAGTCCTTTTGGAAGTCCGCGGATTCCTAAAGGTAAGGAAGTCCTTTTGGAACTCCACGGGTTCCTAAAGGTAAGGAAGTCCTTTTGGAAGTCCACGGTTTCCTAAAGGTAAGGAAGTCCTTTTGGAACTCCACGGATTCCTAAAGGTAAGGAAGTCCTTTTGGAAGTCCACGGGTACCTAAAGGTAAGGAAGTCCTTTTGGAAGTCCACGGGTACCTAAAGGTAAGGAAGTCCTTTTGGAAGTCCACGGGTTCCTAAAGGTAAGGAAGTCCTTTTGGAAGTCCGCGGGTTCCTAAAGGTAAGGAAGTCCTTTTGGAAGTCCACGGGTACCTAAAGGTAAGGAAGTCCTTTTGGAAGTCCACGGGTTCCTAAAGGTAAGGAAGTCCTTTTGGAAGTCCACGGGTTCCTAAAGGTAAGGAAGTCCTTTTGGAAGTCCACGGGTTCCTAAAGGTAAGGAAGTCCTTTTGGAAGTCCACGGATTCCTAAAGGTAAGAAAGTCCTTTTGGAAGTCCGCGGGTTCCTAAAGGTAAGGAAGTCCTTTTGGAAGTCCACGGGTTCCTAAAGGTAAGGAAGTCCTTTTGGAAGACCGCGGATTCCTAAAGGTAAGAAAGTCCTTTTGGAAGACCGCGGGTTCCTAAAGGTAAAAACGTCCTTTTGGAAGACCGCGGGTACCTAAAGGTAAGGAAGTCCTTTTGGAAGTCCACGGGTTCCTAAAGGTAAGGAAGTCCTTTTGGAAGTCCGCGGGTTCCTAAAGGTAAGGAAGTCCTTTTGGAAGTCCGCGGGTTCCTAAAGGTAAGGAAGTCCTTTTGGAAGTCCACGGGTTCCTAAAGGTAAGGAAGTCCTTTTAGAAGACCGCGGATTCCTAAAGGTAAGGAAGTCCTTTTGGAAGTCCGCGGGTTCCTAAAGGTAAGGAAGTCCTTTTGGAAGACCGCGGGTTCCTAAATGTAAGGAAGTCCTTTTGGAAGTCCACGGGTTCCTAAAGGTAAGGATGTCCTTTTGGAAGTCCGCGGGTTCCTAAAGGTAAGGAAGTCCTTTTGGAAGTCCACGGGTTCCTAAAGGTAAGGAAGTCCTTTTGGAAGTCCACGGGTTCCTAAAGGTAAGTAAGTCCTTTTGGAAGTCCACGGATTCCTAAAGGTAAGGAAGTCCTTTTGGAAGTCCGCGGATTTCTAAAGGTAAGGAAGTCCTTTTGGAAGTCCGCGGGTTCCTAAAGGTAAGGAAGTCCTTTTGGAAGTCCACGGATTCCTAAAGGTAAGGAAGTCCTTTTGGAAGTCCGCGGGTTCCTAAAGGTAAGGAAGTCCTTTTGGAAGATCGCGGATTCCTAAAGGTAAGGAAGTCCTTTTGGAAGTCCGCGGGTTCCTAAAGGTAAGGAAGTCCTTTTGGAAGATCGCGGATTCCTAAAGGTAAGAAAGTCCTTTTGGAAGTCCGCGGGTTCCTAAAGGTAAGGAAGTCCTTTTGGAACTCCACGGATTCCTAAAGGTAAGGAAGTCCTTTTGGAAGTCCACGGGTTCCTAAAGGTAAGGAAGTCCTTTTGGAAGACCGCGGGTTCCTAAAGGTAAGGAAGTCCTTTTGGAACTCCACGGGTTCCTAAAGGTAAGGAAGTCCTTTTGGAAATCCGCGGGTTCCTAAAGGTAAGGAAGTCCTTTTGGAAGACCGCGGGTTCCTAAAGGTAAGGAAGTCCTTTTGGAACTCCACGGGTTCCTAAAGGTAAGGAAGTCCTTTTGGAAATCCGCGGGTTCCTAAAGGTAAGGAAGTCCTTTTGGAAGACCGCGGGTTCCTAAAGGTAAGGAAGTCCTTTTGGAACTCCACGGGTTCCTAAAGGTAAGGAAGTCCTTTTGGAAATCCGCGGGTTCCTAAAGGTAAGAAAGTCCTTTTGGAAGTCCGCGGGTTCCTAAAGGTAAGGAAGTCCTTTTGGAAGTCCACGGGTTCCTAAAGGTAAGGAAGTCCTTTTGGAAGACCGCGGGTTCCTAAAGGTAAGGAAGTCCTTTTGGAACTCCACGGGTTCCTAAAGGTAAGGAAGTCCTTTTGGAAATCCGCGGGTTCCTAAAGGTAAGGAAGTCCTTTTGGAACTCCACGGATTCCTAAAGGTAAGGAAGTCCTTTTGGAAGTCCGCGGGTTCCTAAAGGTAAGGAAGTCCTTTTGGAACTCCACGGGTTCCTAAAGGTAAGGAAGTCCTTTTGGAAGTCCGCGGATTCCTAAAGGTAAGGAAGTCCTTTTGGAAGTCCGCGGGTTCCTAAAGGTAAGGAAGTCCTTTTGGAAGTCCACGGATTCCTAAAGGTAAGGAAGTCCTTTTGGAAGTCCGCGGGTTCCTAAAGGTAAGGAAGTCCTTTTGGAAGATCGCGGATTCCTAAAGGTAAGGAAGTCCTTTTGGAAGTCCGCGGGTTCCTAAAGGTAAGGAAGTCCTTTTGGAAGATCGCGGATTCCTAAAGGTAAGAAAGTCCTTTTGGAAGTCCGCGGGTTCCTAAAGGTAAGGAAGTCCTTTTGGAACTCCACGGATTCCTAAAGGTAAGGAAGTCCTTTTGGAACTCCACGGATTCCTAAAGGTAAGGAAGTCCTTTTGGAAGTCCACGGGTTCCTAAAGGTAAGGAAGTCCTTTTGGAAGTCCGCGGATTCCTAAAGGTAAGGAAGTCCTTTTGGAACTCCACGGGTTCCTAAAGGTAAGGAAGTCCTTTTGGAAGTCCACGGGTTCCTAAAGGTAAGGAAGTCCTTTTGGAAGTCCGCGGGTTCCTAAAGGTAAGGAAGTCCTTTTGGAAGTCCGCGGGTTCCTAAAGGTAAGGAAGTCCTTTTGGAAGTCCGCGGGTTCCTAAAGGTAAGGAAGTCCTTTTGGAAGTCCGCGGGTTCCTAAAGGTAAGGAAGTCCTTTTGGAACTCCACGGGTTCCTAAAGGTAAGGAAGTCCTTTTGGAAGTCCACGGGTTCCTAAAGGTAAGGAAGTCCTTTTGGAAGTCCACGGGTTCCTAAAGGTAAGGAAGTCCTTTTGGAACTCCACGGGTTCCTAAAGGTAAGGAAGTTTTTTTGGAAGTCCACGGGTTCCTAAAGGTAAGGAAGTCCTTTTGGAACTCCACGGATTCCTAAAGGTAAGGAAGTCCTTTTGGAAGTCCACGGGTTCCTAAAGGTAAGGAAGTCCTTTTGGAAGTCCACGGGTTCCTAAAGGTAAGGAAGTCCTTTTGGAACTCCACGGGTTCCTAAAGGTAAGGAAGTTCTTTTGGAAGTCCACGGGTTCCTAAAGGTAAGGAAGTCCTTTTGGAACTCCACGGATTCCTAAAGGTAAGGAAGTCCTTTTGGAAGTCCACGGGTTCCTAAAGGTAAGGAAGTCCTTTTGGAAGTCCGCGGATTCCTAAAGGTAAGGAAGTCCTTTTGGAACTCCACGGGTTCCTAAAGGTAAGGAAGTCCTTTTGGAAGTCCACGGGTTCCTAAAGGTAAGGAAGTCCTTTTGGAAGTCCGCGGGTTCCTAAAGGTAAGGAAGTCCTTTTGGAAGTCCGCGGGTTCCTAAAGGTAAGGAAGTCCTTTTGGAAGTCCGCGGGTTCCTAAAGGTAAGGAAGTCCTTTTGGAAGTCCGCGGGTTCCTAAAGGTAAGGAAGTCCTTTTGGAACTCCACGGGTTCCTAAAGGTAAGGAAGTCCTTTTGGAAGTCCACGGGTTCCTAAAGGTAAGGAAGTCCTTTTGGAAGTCCACGGGTTCCTAAAGGTAAGGAAGTCCTTTTGGAACTCCACGGGTTCCTAAAGGTAAGGAAGTTCTTTTGGAAGTCCACGGGTTCCTAAAGGTAAGGAAGTCCTTTTGGAACTCCACGGGTTCCTAAAGGTAAGGAAGTCCTTTTGGAAGTCCACGGGTTCCTAAAGGTAAGGAAGTCCTTTTGGAACTCCACGGGTTCCTAAAGGTAAGGAAGTCCTTTTGGAAGTCCACGGGTTCCTGACGGTAAGGAAGTCCTTTTGGAAGTCCACGGTTTCCTAAAGGTAAGGAAGTCCTTTTGGAACTCCACGGATTCCTAAAGGTAAGGAAGTCCTTTTGGAAGTCCACGGTTTCCTAAAGGTAAGGAAGTCCTTTTGGAACTCCACGGATTCCTAAAGGTAAGGAAGTCCTTTTGGAACTCCACGGGTTCCTAAAGGTAAGGAAGTCCTTTTGGAAGTCCACGGGTTCCTAAAGGTAAGGAAGTCCTTTTGGAAGTCCACGGGTTCCTAAAGGTAAGGAAGTCCTTTTGGAACTCCACGGATTCCTAAAGGTAAGGAAGTCCTTTTGGAAGACCGCGGGTTCCTAAAGGTAAGGAAGTCCTTTTGGAAGACCGCGGGTTCCTAAAAGTAAGGAAGTCCTTTTGGAAGTCCACGGTTTCCTAAAGGTAAGGAAGTCCTTTTGGAACTCCACGGATTCCTAAAGGTAAGGAAGTCCTTTTGGAAGTCCACGGGTTCCTAAAGGTAAGGAAGTCCTTTTGGAAGTCCGCGGGTTCCTAAAGGTAAGGAAGTCCTTTTGGAACTCCGCGGGTACCTAAAGGTAAGGAAGTCCTTTTGGAAGTCCGCGGGTTCCTAAAGGTAAGGAAGTCCTTTTGGAAGTCCGCGGGTTCCTAAAGGTAAGGAAGTCCTTTTGGAAGTCCGCGGGTTCCTAAAGGTAAGGAAGTCCTTTTGGAAGTCCGCGGGTTCCTAAAGGTAAGGAAGTCCTTTTGGAAGTCCGCGGGTTCCTAAAGGTAAGGAAGTCCTTTTGGAAGTCCGCGGGTTCCTAAAGGTAAGGAAGTCCTTTTGGAAGACCGCGGGTTCCTAAAGGTAAGGAAGTCCTTTTGGAAGTCCACGGTTTCCTAAAGGTAAGGAAGTCCTTTTGGAACTCCACGGATTCCTAAAGGTAAGGAAGTCCTTTTGGAAGTCCACGGGTTCCTAAAGGTAAGGAAGTCCTTTTGGAAGTCCGCGGGTTCCTAAAGGTAAGGAAGTCCTTTTGGAACTCCGCGGGTACCTAAAGGTAAGGAAGTCCTTTTGGAAGTCCGCGGGTTCCTAAAGGTAAGGAAGTCCTTTTGGAAGTCCGCGGGTTCCTAAAGGTAAGGAAGTCCTTTTGGAAGTCCACGGGTTCCTAAAGGTAAGGAAGTCCTTTTGGAAGTCCACGGGTTCCTAAAGGTAAGGAAGTCCTTTTGGAACTCCACGGATTCCTAAAGGTAAGGAAGTCCTTTTGGAAGACCGCGGGTTCCTAAAGGTAAGGAAGTCCTTTTGGAAGACCGCGGGTTCCTAAAGGTAAGGAAGTCCTTTTGGAAGTCCACGGTTTCCTAAAGGTAAGGAAGTCCTTTTGGAACTCCACGGATTCCTAAAGGTAAGGAAGTCCTTTTGGAAGTCCACGGTTTCCTAAAGGTAAGGAAGTCCTTTTGGAACTCCACGGATTCCTAAAGGTAAGGAAGTCCTTTTGGAAGACCGCGGATTCCTAAAGGTAAGGAAGTCCTTTTGGAACTCCACGGATTCCTAAAGGTAAGGAAGTCCTTTTGGAAGTCCACGGTTTCCTAAAGGTAAGGAAGTCCTTTTGGAACTCCACGGATTCCTAAAGGTAAGGAAGTCCTTTTGGAAGTCCACGGTTTCCTAAAGGTAAGGAAGTCCTTTTGGAACTCCACGGATTCCTAAAGGTAAGGAAGTCCTTTTGGAAGTCCACGGTTTCCTAAAGGTAAGGAAGTCCTTTTGGAACTCCACGGATTCCTAAAGGTAAGGAAGTCCTTTTGGAAGTCCACGGTTTCCTAAAGGTAAGGAAGTCCTTTTGGAACTCCACGGATTCCTAAAGGTAAGGAAGTCCTTTTGGAAGTCCACGGTTTCCTAAAGGTAAGGAAGTCCTTTTGGAACTCCACGGATTCCTAAAGGTAAGGAAGTCCTTTTGGAAGTCCACGGTTTCCTAAAGGTAAGGAAGTCCTTTTGGAACTCCACGGATTCCTAAAGGTAAGGAAGTCCTTTTGGAACTCCACGGATTCCTAAAGGTAAGGAAGTCCTTTTGGAAGACCGCGGGTTCCTAAAGGTAAGGAAGTCCTTTTGGAAGACCGCGGGTTCCTAAAGGTAAGGAAGTCCTTTTGGAAGTCCACGGTTTCCTAAAGGTAAGGAAGTCCTTTTGGAACTCCACGGATTCCTAAAGGTAAGGAAGTCCTTTTGGAAGTCCACGGTTTCCTAAAGGTAAGGAAGTCCTTTTGGAACTCCACGGATTCCTAAAGGTAAGGAAGTCCTTTTGGAACTCCACGGGTTCCTAAAGGTAAGGAAGTCCTTTTGGAAGTCCACGGGTTCCTAAAGGTAAGGAAGTCCTTTTGGAAGTCCACGGGTTCCTAAAGGTAAGGAAGTCCTTTTGGAACTCCACGGATTCCTAAAGGTAAGGAAGTCCTTTTGGAAGACCGCGGGTTCCTAAAGGTAAGGAAGTCCTTTTGGAAGTCCACGGGTTCCTAAAGGTAAGGAAGTCCTTTTGGAAGTCCACGGATTCCTAAAGGTAAGGAAGTCCTTTTGGAAGTCCACGGGTTCCTAAAGGTAAGGAAGTCCTTTTGGAAGTCCACGGGTTCCTAAAGGTAAGGAAGTCTTTTTGGAAGTCCACGGGTTCCTGACGGTAAGGAAGTCCTTTTGGAACTCCACGGGTACCTAAAGGTAAGGAAGTCCTTTTGGAAGTCCACGGGTTCCTGACGGTAAGGAAGTCCTTTTGGAACTCCACGGGTACCTAAAGGTAAGGAAGTCCTTTTGGAAGTCCACGGGTTCCTAAAGGTAAGGAAGTCCTTTTGGAAGTCCACGGGTTCCTAAAGGTAAGGAAGTCCTTTTGGAAGTCCGCGGGTTCCTAAAGGTAAGGAAGTCCTTTTGGAAGACCACGGGTTCCTAAAGGTAAGGAAGTCCTTTTGGAAGTCCGCGGGTTCCTAAAGGTAAGGAAGTCCTTTTGGAAGACCACGGGTTCCTAAAGGTAAGGAAGTCCTTTTGGAAGTCCACGGGTTCCTAAAGGTAAGGAAGTCCTTTTGGAAGTCCACGGGTTCCTAAAGGTAAGGAAGTCCTTTTGGAAGTCCACGGGTTCCTAAAGGTAAGGAAGTCCTTTTGGAACTCCACGGGTTCCTAAAGGTAAGGAAGTCCTTTTGGAAGATAGCGGGTTCCTAAAGGTAAGGAAGTCCTTTTGGAAGTCCACGGGTTCCTAAAGGTAAGGAAGTCCTTTTGGAACTCCACGGGTTCCTAAAGGTAAGGAAGTCCTTTTGGAAGTCCACGGGTACCTAAAGGTAAGGAAGTCCTTTTGGAAGTCCGCGGGTTCCTAAAGGTAAGGAAGTCCTTTTGGAAGTCCACGGGTTCCTAAAGGTAAGGAAGTCCTTTTGGAAGTCCGCGGGTTCCTAAAGGTAAGGAAGTCCTTTTGGAAGTCCACGGGTTCCTAAAGGTAAGGAAGTCCTTTTGGAACTCCACGGGTTCCTAAAGGTAAGGAAGTCCTTTTGGAAGTCCGCGGGTTCCTAAAGGTAAGGAAGTCCTTTTGGAACTCCACGGGTTCCTAAAGGTAAGGAAGTCCTTTTGGAAGTCCGCGGGTTCCTAAAGGTAAGGAAGTCCTTTTGGAACTCCACGGGTTCCTAAAGGTAAGGAAGTCCTTTTGGAAGTCCGCGGGTTCCTAAAGGTAAGGAAGTCCTTTTGGAAGTCCACGGGTTCCTAAAGGTAAGGAAGTCCTTTTGGAACTCCACGGGTTCCTAAAGATAAGGAAGTCCTTTTAGAAGTCCGCGGGTTCCTAAAGGTAAGGAAGTCCTTTTGGAACTCCGCGGGTTCCTAAAGGTAAGGAAGTCCTTTTGGAAGTCCACGGGTTCCTAAAGGTAAGGAAGTCCTTTTGGAAGTCCGCGGGTTCCTAAAGGTAAGGAAGTCCTTTTGGAAGTCCGCGGGTTCCTAAAGGTAAGGAAGTCCTTTTGGAAGTCCACGGATTCCTAAAGGTAAGGAAGTCCTTTTGGAAGTCCACGGGTTCCTAAAGGTAAGGAAGTCCTTTTGGAAGTCCGCGGGTTCCTAAAGGTAAGGAAGTCCTTTTGGAAGTCCACGGATTCCTAAAGGTAAGTAAGTCTTTTTGGAAGTCCACGGGTTCCTAAAGGTAAGGAAGTCCTTTTGGAAGTCCGCGGGTTCCTAAAGGTAAGGAAGTCCTTTTGGAACTCCACGGGTTCCTAAAGGTAAGGAAGTCCTTTTGGAAGTCCACGGGTACCTAAAGGTAAGGAAGTCCTTTTGGAAGTCCGCGGGTTCCTAAAGGTAAGGAAGTCCTTTTGGAACTCCACGGGTTCCTAAAGATAAGGAAGTCCTTTTAGAAGTCCACGGATTCCTAAAGGTAAGTAAGTCTTTTTGGAAGTCCACGGGTTCCTAAAGGTAAGGAAGTCCTTTTGGAAGTCCGCGGGTTCCTAAAGGTAAGGAAGTCCTTTTGGAAGTCCACGGGTTCCTAAAGGTAAGGAAGTCCTTTTGGAACTCCACGGGTTCCTAAAGGTAAGGAAGTCCTTTTGGAAGTCCACGGGTTCCTAAAGGTAAGGAAGTCCTTTTGGAAGTCCGCGGATTCCTAAAGGTAAGGAAGTCCTTTTGGAACTCCACGGGTTCCTAAAGGTAAGGAAGTCCTTTTGGAAGTCCGCGGGTTCCTAAAGGTAAGGAAGTCTTTTTGGAAGTCCACGGGTTCCTAAAGGTAAGGAAGTCCTTTTGGAAGTCCGCGGGTTCCTAAAGGTAAGGAAGTCCTTTTGGAACTCCACGGGTTCCTAAAGGTAAGGAAGTCCTTTTGGAAGTCCACGGGTACCTAAAGGTAAGGAAGTCCTTTTGGAAGTCCGCGGGTTCCTAAAGGTAAGGAAGTCCTTTTGGAACTCCACGGGTTCCTAAAGATAAGGAAGTCCTTTTAGAAGTCCACGGATTCCTAAAGGTAAGTAAGTCTTTTTGGAAGTCCACGGGTTCCTAAAGGTAAGGAAGTCCTTTTGGAAGTCCGCGGGTTCCTAAAGGTAAGGAAGTCCTTTTGGAAGTCCGCGGGTTCCTAAAGGTAAGGAAGTCCTTTTGGAAGTCCACGGGTTCCTAAAGGTAAGGAAGTCCTTTTGGAAGTCCGCGGGTTCCTAAAGGTAAGGAAGTCCTTTTGGAAGTCCGCGGGTTCCTAAAGGTAAGGAAGTCCTTTTGGAAGTCCACGGGTTCCTAAAGGTAAGGAAGTCCTTTTGGAACTCCACGGGTTCCTAAAGGTAAGGAAGTCCTTTTGGAAGTCCACGGGTACCTAAAGGTAAGGAAGTCCTTTTAGAAGTCCACGGGTTCCTAAAGGTAAGGAAGTCCTTTTAGAAGTCTGCTGGTTCCTAAAGGTAAGGAAGTCCTTTTGGAAGTCTGCTGGTTCCTATAGAGTCAGGTTGTTGTTTAGTTATTTTAATTATTTGTTTACTTAAGGTGCATCCATCGCGAGGTTGGCATGGCGCCAAAGACGATTACATATTCCGAACGGTAAAGACCCTCCTGCACAACATGGTTGACGTTAAGGGCAGCGCTATCCTGCATCACCTCGGACTCATTGAGGACAGAGAGAACAGCGAGATCGAGGCGATTCTTAATAAGGAGATCAAACGACGTAGCAACACTAAAGTAGCCAACGATGACGTCATAAAGATACCGAGTTCATTGGGACCCGTTGAGATTATATTCCAACAGATCGGCAACAAGGATACCGTGAAACAGGGTCTACTGGCGCTGCATCAGTACAAGCAGTCCAACCCAGACTACGATATGGACGCCAAACTATCCGAGTTCTCAGAACAGAAACGAAAGTTTATTCGGAATGGCCTATGGTACATCCGGAAGTTCCACCACAAGGGGGCGCCTCTGTTAGATCGCGTCGCGAGCAACAACGTCCCCGTGAACGGGACTTCCGAGGAGAAACTCGAGTTGTTCCGATCGGCGCTCAATCTACCGGTTACCACGGAGACCGCCAATGAGATGCCGCCGGAGGTGGTCACCGAGATCGTTGGAACATTAACGGATCGGAGCGATTCGGGTGATTCGTTGGAAGGCCGAACCCCATCGATGGGGGAACTAAAGAGGCGGTTGGAGCTTATAAAACAGGCGGGGGGACAGAGTTAATGGGACACAGGCGGGGTTAGAGTTAGCGGGACACATGCGGGGACAGAGTTAATGGGACACAGGCGGGGACAGAGTTAATGGGACACAGGCGGGGTTAGAGTTAGCGGGACACATGCGGGGACAGAGTTAATGGGACACAGGCGGGTCAGAATTAGTGGGACACATGCGGGGACAGAGTTAATGGGACACAGGCGGGGACAGAGTTAATGGGACACAGGCGAGGACAGAGTTAATGGGACACAGTCGGGGGTACAGAGTTAATGGGACACAGGCGGGGGGACAGAGTTAATGGGACACAGGCGGGTCAGAATTAGTGGGACACATGCGGGGACAGAGTTAATGGGACACAGGCGGGGACAGGCGGGGACAGAGTTAATGGGACACAGGCGAGGACAGAGTTAATGGGACACAGGCGGGGACAGAGTTAGTGGGACTCGGGCAGGGACAGATTTAGTGGGTCACGGCGGGTCAGAGTTAATGGGACGCAGGCGAGGTTAGAGTTAGCGGGACACAAGCGGGGACAGAGTTAATGGGACACAGGCGGGGACAGAGTTAATGGGACACAGGCGGGGACAGAGTTAATGGGACACAGGCGGGGATAGAGTTAATGGGACACAGGCGGGTCAGAATTAGAGGGACACATGCGGGGACAGAGTTAATGGGACACAGGCGGGGACAGAGTTAATGGGACACAGGCGGGGTTAGAGTTAGCGGGACACATGCGGGGACAGAGTTAATGGGACACAGGCGGGTCAGAATTAGTGGGACACATGCGGGGACAGAGTTAATGGGACACAGGCGGGGACAGAGTTAATGGGACACAAGCGGGGACAGAGTTAATGGGACACAGGCGGGGACAGAGTTAATGGGACACAGGCGGGGACAGAGTTAATGGGGCACAGGCGGGTCAGAATTAGTGGGACACAGGCGGGGACAGAGTTAATGGGGCACAGGCAGGTCATAATTAGTGGGACACAGGCGGGGACAGAGTTAATGGGACACAGGCGGGGACAGAGTTAATGGGACACAGGCGGGGGCAGAGTTAATGGGACACAGGCTGGGACAGAGTTAATGGGACACAGGCGGGGACAGAGTTAATGGGACACAGGCGGGGACAGAGTTAGTGGGACACAGGCGGGTCAGAATTAGTGGACACAGGCGGGGACAGAGTTAATGGGGCACAGGCGGGGACAGAGTTAATGGGACACAGGCGGGGACAGAGTTAATGGGACACAGGCGGGGACAGAGTTAATGGGACACAGGCGGGGACAGAGTTAGTGGGACACAGGCGGGTCAGAATTAGTGGACACAGGCGGGGACAGAGTTAATGGGGCACAGGCGGGGACAGAGTTAATGGGACACAGGCAGGTCATAGTTAGTGGGATACAGGCGGGGACAGAGTTAATGGGACACAGGCGGGGACAGAGTTAATGGGACTCGGGCGGGGACAGATTTAGTGGGTCACAGGCGGGTCAGAGTTAATGGGACACAGGCAGGGACAGAGTTAATGGGCTACTAGCATCAATAATTAAAAGAATGGAACTTTAGGTAAAAATCACAAAAAGTGACCAGAAACAATCAAAAATAGTCACACCACCAACGGAGAGCAGTGATTATGTAGATAACCATAATAAACTAATACACCACCAACGGAGAGCAGTGATTATGTAGATAACCATAATAAACTAATACACCACCAACGGAGAGCAGTGATTATGTAGATAACTAACCTTGAATGATAGCAAATGCCTTACAGTTTCATGGCTTTGTAGCTCGATTCCTGTACTAACACTATACTTCATTGACATCACCAGACTCAACTAACTTCATCCGGTGCTCGTTGCGCTCATCCTGTAAATCACCTTGCAAAATAAATATCCTATTCCCTTTACACCATTCCCCATTTTATAACACTCGCATCGCTCTTGTAATAAACCAACTCGGATTGGAAAACTTAATTACAATACATTTTACACAATAATGTATTGTTTTTATGAAAGGCCACATTTTGTGATTTTTATTCAAATACGGATAGACTTGGTTGCTATGGGCCCCGTAATGCAGCAGTTTCTCTTAAACTTCACTCACAGTTTTATCTTACAGAGACTCCGTTTTTCCTTACTGTTTGATAATTATATACAATATAATTTGTTCGTTCTAAATAATGTATTTTGTTTTATATTTTTGTAGAAATCCAATCTGCCTTTGTTTTGTATCAGATTTGGATGTTAATATTAATAATTATATTAATTAGGGTTTGTTAAGGATATTTGCTATTAATGTGTAGTCTATTTGTGTTGGAAACCAGACAACGATCAGCTTGTGTTACATCATTACTTAACACAGTTAATAATCAGTTTGTTGTTTTGTAGCTCATAAAAACCCAGGAGACAACATATTACATTGTAGTAGTGCTGTAGGAGTTGAGCTCTGTGTCCATTCATAATTCCTATTATATTAAGTTGAGGAATTCCACCAACGATACATATTTCACTTTACAACAACTTTTTACAACAAAAGTTCAATAAGCGGATTTTTATCAGAAGTCGTTTTGTAATGTTATAATTTTTTCAAAGTACTTTACATTGTTCGGATTCTCGTTAATTTCTTTACACTTACTCTCTATGTTCGTTTGTAAAACTAATAGTTGCCACTATTTAAATTTCAGTAAAATGTATTTTACTTTTTCATTTATAAGATGAGTGCTGATCCTCAACAATATTGTTAATAGTAATAATTATACTTCTTTTTGGTAATAATTTAATTATGATTTTTAATTTACAATTAGAACGAAGCGGCTCTACAGGCAGCCGCAACAACGCAGCTGGAGATCGTCTGTCTCAGTGCGGTCAACGATACAATCTCCAGATGATGAGTGCTCGACCAGCTGTTCAGCTATGGCCGATCCAATCTCCGGATGCTGAGTGCTCGACCAGCTGTTCAGCTACGGCCGATCCAATCTCCGGTTGCTGCCTCGACCAGCTGTTCAGCTATGGCCGATCCAATCCGGTTGCTGGCTCGACCAGCTGTTCAGCTATGGCCGATCCAATCTCCGGTTGCTGGCTCGACCAGCTGTTAAGCTATGGCCGATTCAATCTCCGGTTGCTGGCTAGACCAGCTGTTCAGCTATGGCCGATACAATCTCCAGATGCTGAGTGCTCTACCAACTGTTCAACTATGGCCGATCCAATCTCCAGATGCTGAGTGCTCGACCAGCTGTTCAGCTACGGCCAATCCATTCTCCGGTTGCTGGCTCGACCAGCTGTTAAGCTATGGCCGATTCAGTCTCCGGTTGCTGGCTCGACCAGCTGTTCAGCTATGACCGATACAATCTCCAGATGCTGAGTGCTCTACCAGATGTTGAACTATGGCCGATTCAATCTCCGGTTGCTGGCTCGACCAGCTGTTCAGCTATGGCCGATCCAATCTCCGGATGCTGGCTCGACCAGCTGTTCAGCTATGGCCGATTCAATCTCGGGATGCTGAGTGCTCGACCACCTGTTCAGCTGTGGCCGATCCAATCTCCGGATGCTGAGTGCTTGACCAGCTGTTCAGCTATGGCCGTTCCAATCTCCGGATGCTGAGTGCTCGACCAGCTGTTCAACTATGGCCGATTCAATCTCCGGATGCTGAGTGCTCGACCAGCTGTTCAGCTATGGCTGATTCAATTTCCGGTTGCTGGCTCGACCAGCTGTTCAGATATGGCCGTTCCAATCTCCGGTTGCTGGCTTGACCAGCTGTTCAGCTATGGCCGATCCAATCTCCGGTTGCTGGCTCGATCAGCTGTTAAGCTATGGCCGATTCAATCTCCGGTTGCTGGCTCGACCAGCTGTTCAGCTATGGCCGATACAATCTCCAGATGCTAAGTGCTCTACCAACTGTTCAACTATGGCCGATTCAATCTCCGGTTGCTGGCTCGATCAGCTGTTCAGCTATGGCCGATCCAATCTCCGGATGCTGAGTGCTCGACCAGCTGTTCAGCTATGGCCGTTCCAATCTCCGGATGCTGAGTGCTCGACCAGCTGTTCAGCTATGGCCGATTCAATCTCCGGATGCTGAGTGCGCGACCAGCTGTTCAACTATGGCCGATTCAATCTCCGGATGCTGAGTTCGCGACCAGCTGTTCAACTATGGCCGATTCAATCTCCGGATGCTGAGTGCTCGACCAGCTGTTCAGCTATGGCCGATTCAATCTCCGGTTGCTGGCTCGATCAGCTGTTCAGCTATGGCCGATCCTATCTCCGGATGCTGAGTGCTCGACCAGCTGTT
Source organism: Nemertoderma westbladi (assembly GCA_032718475.1). Taxonomy (NCBI): domain Eukaryota; kingdom Metazoa; phylum Xenacoelomorpha; order Nemertodermatida; family Nemertodermatidae; genus Nemertoderma; species Nemertoderma westbladi. Next base: position 5,401 of record JAUCBJ010009098.1, on the reverse strand, counting down.
CAGCTATGGCCGTTCCAATCTCCGGATGCTGAGTGCGCGACCAGCTGTTCAACTATAGCCGATTCAATCTCCGGATGCTGAGTGCGCGACCAGCTGTTCAACTATGGCCGATTCAATCTCCGGATGCTGAGTGCTCGACCAGCTGTTCAGCTATGGCCGATACAATCTCCGGATGCTGAGTGCTCGACCAGCTGTTCAGCTATGGCCGTTCCAATCTCCGGATGCTGAGTGCTCGACCAGCAGTTCAACTATGGCCGATTCAATCTCCGATGCTGGCTCAGCCAGCTGTTCAGCTATGGCCCATCCAATCTCCGGATGCTGAGTGCTCGACCAGCTGTTCAACTATGGCCGATTCAATCTCCGGTTGCTGGCTCGACCAGCTGTTCAGCTATGGCCGATCCAATCTCCGGATGCTGGCTCGACCAGCTGTTCAGCTATGGCCGATTCAATCTCGGGATGCTGGCTCGTCCAGCTGTTCAGCTATGGCCCTTCCAATCTCCGGTTGCTGGCTCGACCAGCTGTTCAGCTATTGCCGATTCAATCTCGGGATGCTGGCTCGACAAGCTGTTCAGCTATGGCCGTTCCAATCTCCGGTTGCTGGCTCGACCAGCTGTTCAACTATGGCCGATTCAATCTCCGGTTGCTGGCTCGACCAGCTGTTCAGCTATGGCCGATCCAATCTCCGGATGCTGAGTGCTCGACCAGCTGTTCAGCTATGGCCGATTCAATCTCCGGTTGCTGGCTCAGCCAGCTGTTCAGCTATGGCCGATCCAATCTCCGGTTGCTGGCTCGACCAGCTGTTCAGCTATGGCCGATCCAATCTCAGGATGCTGGCTCGACCAGCTGTTCAACGATGGCCGATTCAATCTCCGGTTGCTGGCTCAGCCAGCTGTTCAGCTATGGCCGTTCCAATCTCCGGTTGCTGAGTGCTCGACCAGCAGTTCAGCTATGGCCGTTCCAATCTCCGGATGCTGAGTGCTCGACCAGCTGTTCAGCTATGGCCGATCCAATCTCCTGTTGCTGCCTCGACCAGCTGTTCAGCTATGGCCGATCCAATCTCCTGTTGCTGCCTCGACCAGCTGTTCAGCTATGGCCGATCCAATCTCCGGTTGCTGGATCGACCAGCTGTTCAGCTATGGCCGATCCAATCTCCTGTTGCTGCCTCGACCAGCTGTTCAGCTATGGCCGATCCAATCTCCGGATGCTGGCTCGACCAGCTGATCAGCTATGGCCGATCTAATCTCCGGATGCTGATTGTTCGACCAGCTGATCAGCTATGGCCGATCCAATCTCCGGTGGCTGGCTCGACCAGCTGTTCAGCTATGGCCGATCCAATCTCAGGATGATGGCTCGACCAGCTGTTCAGCTATGTCCGATCCAATCTCCGGATGCTGGCTCGACCAGCTGTTCAGCTATGGCCGATCCAATCTCCGGATGCTGAGTGCTCGACCAGCTGTTCAGCTATGGCCGATCCAATCTCAGGATGCTGGCTCGACCAGCTGTTCAGCTATGGCCGATCCAATCTGGATCGGCCTTTCATTCATCATGATCATTTGGTTTTCCTGGGTAAATTAACTTTAATAAGTGCTATAAGATCAGGGTTAGATTCAAACAGGTCTACTATGTGCTTGTTGGAGCGGCTGGGCTGGCAAGTTGATTCGGCGATTCGGCGCCTTGGAATAATAGGATCCCAATGCGACAAGCTGAACTGACTGCCTTGGCAGTAAGCTTTCTTTGTTCAGTTTGTATTCAAGGGACGGTTGGCGACTCGCCCTCGCATCAGCAGATGATAGTGGCAATGGTGTAATTGGTCTATTGATGAATCCAACTGCACATGCAGCATTGGACAAAATAGACCAAATCTCTAACCGCATCATCCGTTGCCACTTCTCATGTTCTGGAAGACTGGCTAAGAAGTTTCCTAAGGTGGTTCTGATTGTGTGCTACTCTCCAACTAGTGTTGCCCCAGTAGAGGAGGTGGAAAATTTCTACCACAATCTACAAGCAGCTACTGATGGAGTGGATCAGCATGCATTCTTAACATTCCTGGGAGACTTTAATGCAAGTCTAATAAAGGAAGGATAAAGTGATCTTTAGGTGCCGCTGTAATTATATTATATAAATGCCAGATATTTCAACCCAAAATTATAAATGTGGACAAATACAATTAAACAGGCCTTCTTCAGTGGCTCTGGTACCTAATGTACCTAACTACAGAAACTCTACAACACGACCGGACCGAGCGTGTTTGAAGGAACTACTTCAAACATTTAATGCATTTTATCTCTGGAAATGGATTGTTTTCGGCTGGAACCCAGTTCAAGAAGCGAACTGGAAAGCTATGGACTCATAGTGGACCCAGTGGTCACAAGTCCCAGATAGACCATATTCGGTTTCGTAGGAAATACAGGAGCTCTATACAAGACTGTAATGCATTTACACTTCGACCCTTCTCCAGTGATCACCGCCTTATTGTGGCCAAGGTAAGGCTTAGTCTGCGTCCTAGCAGAACAACTAAATCTGCCTTACCGCGGCATGACTGGTCTTCCCTGTTGCAACTGGAGGTATCTCATTGGTTCCCCCAAGCTTGACACTAGAACAAAGTCGCCGCCTCCGCTTTGCAGAACATTGCTTTCGCTGTGAGGACCAGCCAGTGCATAATCTTGTGCTTTGGCAGCCTCATGCATGGACTGAATAACCGTGGTGAACAGCCCATGACTTTCTTGAGACGCATCTTAAGGATACTGGCCTTGAAGATGCGGATGATCTAGCAAATGTCATGGGTGAGTGGCGGCACAATTTTGTCGACCATCCGACACAGCATTCTTAAAAATGCAGCTGCATTGCAGCATGACGAACCTAGTAGTAGTGGAGTAATAGGACTACACTATGCCTTGGGTACCGGTATAATTTAATTTAAGGTGTAAACTCTGCAATTTGGAGAGCAGTTGGAGATGGTCAAGTTGGTTTTCGTCTTGTGGGGTACTGATATGTTGCTGTGGAGGATAAATAAATATGGCAATTGGGGTTGGGTTGAGACATACTCGGACAAGGAGAGCCAGTTGTTGGGTTGAGACATGTTGGAACAAGGAGAGCCAGTTGTTGAGACATGCCGGGACAAGGAGAGCCAGTTGTTGGGTTGAGACATGCCGAGACAAGGAGAGTCAGTTGTTGGGTTGAGACATGCCGGGACAAGGGGAGTCAGTTGTTGGGTTGAGGCATGCCGGGACAAGGAGAGCCAGTTGTTGGGTTGAGACATGTCGGGACAAGGAGAGTCAGTTGTTGGGTTGAGGCATGCCGGGACAAGGAGAGCCAGTTGTTGGGTTGAGACATGCCGGGACAAGGAGAGCCAGTTCTTGGGTTGAGACATGTCGGGACAAGGAGAGCCAGTTGTTGAGACATGCCAGGATAAGGAGAGCCAGTTGTTGAGACATGCCGGGACAAGGAGAGCCAGTTGTTGAGACATGCCAGGACAAGGAGAGCCAGTTGTTGAGACATGCCGGGACAAGGAGAGCCAGTTGTTGGGTTGAGACATGCCGGGACAAGGAGAGCCAGTTGTTGGGTTGAGGCATGCCGGGTCAAGGAGAGCCAGTTGTTGGGTTGAGACATGTTGGGACAAGGAGAGCCAGTTGTTGGGTTGAGGCATGCCGGGACAAGGAGAGCCAGTTGTTGGGTTGAGACATGTTGGGACAAGGAGAGCCAGTTGTTGGGTTGAGACATGCCGGGACAAGGAGAGCCAGTTGTTGGGTTGAGACATGTCGGGACAAGGAGAGCCAGTTCTTAGGACATGCCAGGACAAGGAGAGCCAGTTCTTGAGACATGCCAGGACAAGGAGAGCCAGTTGTTGAGACATGCCGGGACAAGGAGAGCCAGTTGTTGGGTTGAGACATGCCGGGACAAGGAGAGCCAGTTGTTGGGTTGAGACATGTCGGGACAAGGAGAGCCAGTTGTTGAGACATGCCGGGACAAGGAGAGCCAGTTCTTGAGACATGCCGGGACAAGGAGAGCCAGTTGTTGGGTTGAGACATGTCGGGACAAGGAGAGCCAGTTGTTGAGACATGCCGGGACAAGGAGAGCCAGTTCTTGAGACATGCCGGGACAAGGAGAGCCAGTTCTTGAGACATGCCGGGACAAGGAGAGCCATTTCTTGAAACATGTCGGGACAAGGAGAGCCAGTTGTTGAGACATGCCGGGACAAGGAGAGCCAGTTCTTGAGACATGCCGGGACAAGGAGAGCCAGTTCTTGAGACATGCCGGGACAAGGAGAGCCAGTTCTTGAGACATGCCGGGACAAGGAGAGCCAGTTCTTGAGACATGCCGGGACAAGGAGAGCCATTTCTTGAAACATGCCGGGACAAGGAGAGCCATTTCTTGAAACATGCCGGGACAAGGAGAGCCAGTTGTTGAGACATGCCGGGACAAGGAGAGCCAGTTGTTGACCCATGTTTCAGAAGACGACCATTGATTTTGATGAGGTAGCTATGGTTACATTGACAGGGACATTTAGGAACCGTGATACATCTGTATTAGATTTTTAATCGATGTGATCACCGGGAAGAGATTCGTTCTGTTTTGTAGTCTGGGCGTTTATTGGATTGGATTGCTCTGTTTTATGGACTTCTCACACATAAGGTAATTAATGTGAGTAGTATTTTGTGTGTGTAGTATTTTTTACAACATTAACTGTTACATAAGAGGAGGCAGGACTTAGAGTCTGTAAAATAAGTTACATAAGTGGTGCATGCAGCCTGATTTCTATTAATATTTATATTCTATGTTTTGTACTGTGTACCATGGGTCATGGCAGAAGAAAGACACATAAGTTGGGAAAGCAAAGGCATGGGTAGCTCTAACCAAAAATGTATACCATCAGGAAATTAGAGTTCTCCTTATTTTACTCCTTACCACTGTGGAATATATCCAATATGGTTTAATGCTAAAAAGTGATTCTTCTTTCAAAAGGTTCATATAGTACATAATGCTTAGTATACTAATCAATAAATGTAATATATAGTACCCTCTAAATATGGCATCTGATTAGGCACAAAATCCAATATTTAAATCTTCAATATCAGTCTTTATTACAATATAGATCTCTTATCTGAATTCTCTTTTTTATAAAAATCATGCACAAAATGGAAACAGCATTCATTGAATATAAAATAGCCAATCAACGAATATAAATCAAACAGCTAGCCAATCAACAAATATAAATCAAACAGCTAGCCAATCTACGAATATAAATTAAACAGCTAGCCAATCAAAGAATATAAATCAAACAGCTAGCCAATCAACGAATATAAATCAAACAGCTAGCCAATCAACGAATATAAATAAAACAGCTAGCCAATCAACGAATATAAATCAAACAGCTAGCCAATCAAATAATATAAATCAAACA